>SOPF01024557.1:0-73255 GCA_012979155.1 Hypericum perforatum | reverse complement strand
TTAGGAGCATATTTGAGGTGAAATGGAGGACGATCGAGCTAGACGCGTAGATGCATGGACAAGAGGGAAACCACGAAGGCAAGAAGTGCAAATCTGGCACAGTTGGCGTGCGCCATAGGTGCGATTGGCGCGCCAAGACAGACCTCTTCTTACTCAAAAGACGATAACTTTTGCATAGGACGTCCAAATGCGATGAGGTTGGTGGCGTTGGAAAGCAGACATCTGGGGCTACAACTTTGTCTCTAATAGGCATCTTCAAATTCTGAGTCTGAGAGGTCCAAAACACAAGAATGGCGCACGCTAATGAAGCAAAACCAAAGACATGGCATACGCCAGGTGCAATTGGCGTACGCCAACCCCTGATAGAGACTGATTTAGGCCAAACATGTGTAAGTAGTTTGTTTGTGAGTTTGGTGCCTTGAAACCAAACATGTAGCCACAGTTTAAGGGAGTAAAAATGATAAGGAACATGTTTTGATTAACGACTTTAAGGCTTAATCATGGCTTTACTTAGGTTATGATCATCATTAGTCTTAGTAACCATGCTTTGGTTTCGACAAGAGTCTAGTGGCCAAGTAATTTCGATTTTGACACAACCAACTTTGGTTTTGACAAAGTCATAGCAACCATGCATTGGTTTAGACTAATTGGCTGTGATAAAATCTTTGTGAGTAACCTTGATTATGAACTTAGTTAATCCTTGAGACCGAAAGGAGATAGGATTAGTAGAAAGGTTAATCAGATGATTTGTTGCCTTGGTGAAGAGAAATCCTCCTTAGTAACTTGTTGTCCACTGAGTGATATGGATAGTTGGTGCTTAGCTAAGTGAAGTTGGCTTTTGGGGTTGAGAGAACATCTTGCCATTCTAAGCGTAGTTGAAGATCAATTTAGACAAATCTAGCACGAGAGTGTAGATTGTTCGCCTTCAAAACACTCGGACCATGTCACATACTTAATAAACTCCCTGAATCAAATGGTTACATTCGTTTTAAGTGCACCTTACTCATTTTTGTGTTTTAAGTTGTTAAATCTCAGTTTAGTTAGTTAATCCAGTAGACAGTTTTGCTTCTACTCGACACCTGGCGTACGCCAACCATAATTGGCGTACGCCAACCAAGACAAAATGAGAGACCTTGCGTACGCCAACCATACCTGGCGTACGCCAATCAGACCCAGAATGCAGAATCTCCCTCACAGAAGTGATCAATCATTTGTAGGTTTAGATTTAGGTAGATCTTTTTCATTCATTTCGTCCTAGACTAGCTAGTTAACCAAAAAGGTGGTCTAAACTAGTTCCTCGTCGTTCGACACTCTACTTCCCTATCATTGCAACGGGTGTTTGTTTGTTGGCTTGAAAAACCACCCTCGTCACACACACACAGAGCAATGAATAGGTTTTGAAAGGCCTCTTCCTCTGACTTCTTAGGGATATCCAAATGGCCAAACAAATCTCCTTCCACACAAACACAAATCTAGAGTACAAATATAAGCTAGTGATAGCTTATAATGTAAACTAGTGATATCCCCGACCTATGAGCTCATAGACTAACATCCTTCGTTAGTACGGGAAAGCCTGTTCATTTCTCTCACAAAACACATATCCAATCAAACACATGACCCAACGGTCCAAAATCCATCTCATATAGATACATCAATCATACGAAATCAGCCCCGAGCTACCAATCTAGCCGGCTATTCACAAACCATACATCCATCACAAACCGATCACACATTCTCAAAGAAATCACATATGCACAATCTCATATCATAATCAACGACATATGCATGAGTCGCACATTAATCAAGATCGGAAATATGCATATAACAAACACAACCAAAATATCATGGTCTATCCGCTTACACGACAAGATCCAACGATCGTCGAATACAAAACCGAAGCCTTCCACACTCAACCTTTAATTTGATTCTCCTTCACCCACACACCTTGTGGAAACTCTATTCATAAACCCAAATTACCAAAACGAGGTTAACCTCCGCCTTTCCGAAATCGAAAAGTTGCCAATAACTCAAAACAACCAACAATGGTACTTGTTCCGTTCAACACTTCCATCCTCAACGACAACGCAAATAACTCAAACTCCAACCACAACCACTTCAAACCACACTTCACAAGACTTCCCAAACATGTCCTCAACAACTCAGAATTTACACAACAACTGAATCTTGCAGACAAACCACTTACCAAGCTTATTCCTCAACTCTTGTCAACCTGAACGCAGCCAACCAGTCTGAACTTCAACAAGACGCCCAACCCAATTCCTTCAACCAAAACATGCATAAGATACCATTCTGGAAACCTCATGAAGTCCTCTACAAAAGGTACCAAAACACCCAAGACAAATTCGGAGTCTAAAGACACTCACCAAGCCAATCTTCTTCGCGTCGCTCAGCTGTGTAACTTAATAGTGACGACTGGATTCAAAACAACTTTCCCGATGATTCCCTGATCCAAAATCTACAAATGAGGTACCAAAGGAAAGATGAGGAAGTCCTCTACAACCTCTTCAGAGGTTCCAAGTCCAATTTGGAACGGAAATAGTCTTACCGATTAGATCTTCACCGAGTTGCTTCACTTCTCTCTCCTTCAACCTTTCCACTTCTCTCTCTATTTTTCTTTAGATATTTCGTAAAGTGACCAAGGAGCTCCACTTTCTGGCCTTTAAAGGAACTCTCAGAGATAACTTCAAGTGAAGGCAAGTGTGGTCCAATTAAAAACAAGCCACCTCTTCAAAAGATCAAGCAAGAAGACAAACAACCTATGGTCCAATCACTGCAGACTAGAAGCAAGCAGCTGAAGAATGATAACCTTCCCTTGGTTTTCAGGCAATCTGACCTGAGACTTTTTGTTCCCCAATGTGTCTAGTTTCTAAATCAGTTGGAATATCTCAATTTGGACTCACGACGAGAAAGTTACAGCATTTAACTAGAAGCAGGTCAATCTGTCCGAACCAAGCAACAACTTCACAAATCCAAAAATGCACTAAGGCATTGTACTTGTCGAAACCGAACTCCGACGACATTCATTCACAAACTTGAATACTTAAAACTATGTATCAAATGCATTTGACGCGAAGCATCGCAAACTGACCAACTAATTTCCGAGTCTCACAATTCTCCCCTCCTTATAAAAATTTGGTCCCCGAATTTACTTACGACAACTTGAAATGTAAAGAACTTATTTGTCATTCAAATAGGTGCTTAAACTTTCCTTGCAAATCATCCTCTAACTCTAAAGTAGCTTCCGATGGAGAATGATTCTGCCACAAGACTTTCACGAACGATAATTCCTTAGTCTGTAGCTTTCTCACTTGCCTATCCAAAATCTGTATCGGCTTTTCATCGTAGGTGAGATCGTCACAAAATTCCCCACTTGGTTGATCTAAAATATGCGAAGAGTCATGCAGATATCTCTAGAGCATGGAGACATGGAATACCGGATGAATATTTGAGAACGCAGGTGGTAATGCCAACCGATAGGCCACTTGACCAACCCGCTCTAAGGTCTCGAATGGTCCCACATATCTTGGACTCAACTTACCCTTCATTCCAAATCTCATAACACCCTTCATCAAAGAGACCTTGAGAAAAACACTTGAACCCACTTCAAATTCAATGTCTTTTCTCCTCTTATCGGAATACGATTTCTGTTTACTCTGCGTTGTCAAAAGTCTCTTTCGAATCACTTTGATCTTCTCGACCGTGTCGTCCAAAAGTTTGAGATTCATATTCTGCTTCTCGCCAACATCATCCCAATATACCGGCGATCTACACTTACAGCCATACAACGCCTCATATGGTGCCATCCGAATACTACTCTGATAACTGTTGTTGTACGAGAATTCCATCAACGGCAAGTAAACTTCCTAACTACCTCCAAAATCAATCACACATGATCGCATCATATCCTCAAGAATTTGTATTGTCTGCTCTGACTGTCCATCTGTCTGCGGATGAAACGCTGTGCTCAAATCCAAACGAGTACCCATGGCATCTTGAAATTTCTTCCAAAATCGAGACATGAAATGTGTTCCTCGATCAGAGACTATCGAGATCGGAACCCCGTGCAATTGAATAATATGATCAATAAATAACTGCGCAAACTTTGTAGCATCATACGTACTCTTGATCAGTAGGAAATGCGTTGACTTCGTCAATCTGTCTATGACAACCCTAACTGAATCGAATCCTCGCAGTGAAGTCAGAAGACCCACTAATAAATCCATCGTAATTCGTTCCCACTTCCATTTCGGAATATTCAATGGTTGCAACAAACCTGATGGTCGCTGGTGTTCGACCTTGACTTGTTGACACATCAAACATCTAGCGACAAAATCTCCGATATCCCTCTTCATACCATTCCACCAATACTGATTCTTGATATCGTGATACATCTTCGTGGAACCCGAATGTATACTATAAACTGTCCCGTGTGCCTGAGCCATAACATCCTTCCTTACATCTCCGATATCAGGTACGACCAACCAAGTATCGTAGTACAAAATGCCATTTGAACTAAGATGGAATTTCGGAAATTTACCTTTCTCGACCTTTTCCATCATCTTCGTCAACTCAGGATCATCACGCTGAAGTTCTACAACCCATCCACATAAAGTTGGTTGTAAATGTAACTCGCCTAACAACATAGCCTTTCTTCCGTCAAACTTCGTCGTCAACTCCAAACCTTGCTCGACCATCTCGTGAATGCACGAAATCAAAAGTCTTCGCATTACCGACATATGTGCCAAACTACTTGCTGACTTCCGACTCAAAGCGTCAGCCACAACGTTAGCTTTGCCTGGATGGTAATTGATAGTGCAATTGTAATCTTTCAAAAACTCCATCCATCTTCTCTATCGCATATTCAGATACCGCTGATCAAAAATATACTTCAAACTCTTGTGGTCCGTAAAAATATCAAACTTCTCACCGTATAAGTAATGTCTCCAAATCTTTAGCGCAAAAATCACGGCACCCATTTCCAAATCGTGCACTGGGTAATTATGCTCATGCTTCTTCAATTGTCTCGAGGCATAAACAATCACATTCCTTTCCTGCATCAAAACACACCCCAAGCCAATCCTAGAAGCATTGCAATAAACCGAATACTTCTCGCTTCCTGATGGTAAAGCCAAAATCGGAGCATTAGTCAACAAATACTTCAATTCCCGAAAACTTCTCTTGCAATCTTCCATCCACTTGTACTTCACATTTTTCTGCATCAATTGCGTCAAAGGAACGGCCAAAGTAGAAAAGGCTTTTACGAACCTTCGATAATATCCAGCCAATCCGAGAAAACTTCATACCTCTGTAACGTTGGTAGGAGTCGGCCAATTCACCACAGCCTCGATCTTCTTCGGATCAACTGACACTCCATCCTTCAAAATCACATGTTCCAAAAATGCCCCACTTTGCAACCAAAATTCACACATAGAAAGTTTGGCATACAACTCATTATCCAACAATGTCTTCAAAACCAATCGCAGATGTCTCTCGTGTTCTTCCTCAGTCTGCGAATAAACCAATATATCGTCAGTGAAGACTATCACAAACTAATCCAAGAATGGCTTAAACACCCGATTCATTAAACTCATAAAGAATGCAGGAGCGTTCATAAGGCCAAATGGCATAACTAAGAATTTGTAATGACCATACCGAGTTCTGAAAGCTATCTTGGTCACATCTTCCTTTCGGATCCTCAACTGATGGTACCCTGACCTTAAGTCGATCTTCGAAAACCACTTTGCATCTCGCAACTGATTAAACATGTCATCGATACAAGGAAGAGGATACTGGTTGTGGATCGTTACCTTATTCAGTTGACGATAATCAATACAGAGTCGCAAACTCACATCCTTCTTCCGAACAAACAATACCAGAGCACCCCATGGTGAAACACTCGGCCAAATATACTCTTTATCCAACAAATCCTGCAACTGAATCTTCAACTCTTTTAACTTGATAGGTGCCATACGATACGGCGGTATCGAAATCGGCTCAGTCCCTGACATTAACTCAATACAAAACTCAATCTCCCTCTCGGAGGTAAACACGGTAACTCATCCGGAAAAATAGCTGAAAACTCTTCCACGACAGGAATACCATCAACGGTAACCTTTTCCATGTCAACTTCTTTAACGATAGCCAGATAACTAATGCAACCCTTTTGTAACATTTTGAAAGCCTAAGACACGAAATGAGCCTCGGTGGAATCATAATCTCATCGCCCCGAAACATAAATTCCGACTCACCCTCAGGCTTAAACCTCACAATCTTACTAAAGCAATCCACCCTAGCATGATAACACAAAAGCCAATCCATCCCCAAAATCACATCGAAATCCTCCATGTCCAACACATGCAAATCGGCCAACATCTCGTGGCCATCCACAACAATCACACATGATGCAAGTACTAAATGCACGTGAATGACATGACTCGAAGGAGTACAAATATCTAATGGTACATCTAACGACACAGGAGGACTATCAAATGATCTCGCAAATTGGGGTGACGTAAACGAGTGTGTTGACCCCGAATCGAATAATACTCGAGCACTTGACAAGCCTATAGGGAGTATATCTGCCACATTACTAGATGCTGTAACATCTCTTTTTATCTTTTTTTTCTCTTCTTTCTTTTCTTTCTCCTCTTTTTTTCTTTTTTTTCTTTTTCTCTATTTTTTTTACTTCAATATGTCACATTCAATATGTCACAGGCATATCCTCCCTGTAGAACAAGTCATCGCTTAAGAGGCCAAATAAAAGGCTTAACCAACAAAAGACAACGACACGACATATCCTATACTCCGTAGGGTACAACAAAACACATTCAATGACAGACTAGACAACACAATCAACCTTAGGCTCTGATACCAACTTTGTCATGACCCGTGCAAAGGTCGGTGATCGGCGCTAGACACCACGACAACAACAATACATGTGCCATCTAGCAAGCCTCGAAATAATATGCACAGTTATGAAAACACACATCGGAAACAAACATGCGGAAGTCATATCATAAACATTGATCATACACAACCATCATCATACATATGCACAAAACATCTCTAAAGGGACAAATCCACGTCAAAACACAACAAATTGCTACGGAGCAAATAACCGAATATACAAAGACAGCACTAGACTAGAGACCTCAAAAATGTAGCCCTCGAACAAAAGAGATATGCTCAAAACACGGACTCCAGAATCTGAGATAGATTAGTAAGGGGGTAAGTGTCGGGAAATACTTAGTAAGAGGATAGAACATAACATGTGAGTTATGTTTAAGATATACGTGCCACAGAACTTAACCATGTTCGACATGACTGAATTCAAAATGCATGATGACCGTATGCTTCACAATTACTGAAAAAAACACAAATATAAGCATATGAAGCCACGAACACAATTATAGACACAGACACAGAGCGATGAACAGGTTTTGAAAGGCCTCTTCCTCTGACTGCCAAGGGATATCCAAATGGCCAAACAAATCTCCTTCCACACAAACACAAATCTAGAGTACAAATATAAGCTAGCGATAGCTTATAATGTAAACTAGTGATATCCCCAACCTATGAGCTCATAGACTAACATCCCCCGTTAGTACGGGAAAGCCTGTTCATTTCTCTCACAAAACACATATCCAATCAAACACATGACCCAATGGTCCAAAATCCATCTCACATGGATACATCAATCATACGAAATCAGCCCCGAGCTAGCAATCTAGCCGGCTGTTCACAAACCACACATCGATCACAAACCGATCACACATTCTCAAATGAATCACATATGCACAATCTCATATCATAATCAACGACATATGCATGAGATGCACATTAATCAAGATCGGAAACATACATATAACAAGCACAACCAACATATCATGGTCTATCTGCTTACACGACAAGATCCAATGATCATCGATTCCAAAACCGAAGCCATCCACACTCAACCTTCAATCCGATTCTCCTTCACCCACACACCTCACGGAAACTCTGTTCATAAACCCAAATTACCAAAATGAGGTTAACCTCAGCCTTTCCAAAATCGAAACGCTGCCAATAACTCAAAACAACCAACAACGAAACTTGTACCGTTCAACACTTCCATCCTCAACGACAACGCAAATAACTCAAACTCCGACCACAACCACTTCAAACCACACTTCACAAGACTTCACAAACATGTCCTCAGCAACTCAGAATTTGCACAACAACTGAATCTTGCAGACAAACCAGTTACCAAGCTTATTCCTCAACTCTTGTCAACTTGAACGCAGCCAACTAGTCTGAACTTCAACAAGACGCACAGCCCAATTCCTTCAACCAAAACTTGCATAAGATACCATTCTTGAAACCTCAAGAAGCCCTCTACAAACAGTTCCATAACACCTAAGACAAATTCGGAGTATAAGGACACTCACAAAGCCAATCTTCTTTGCGTCGCTCAGCTATGTAACTTAACAGCGACGACTGGATTCAAAATAACTTTCCCGATGATTCCCTGATCCAAAATCCACAAATGAGGCACCAAAAGAAAGATAAGGACTTCCTCTACAACCATCTTTAGAGGTTCCAAGTCCAATTCGGAACGGAAATAGTCTTACCGATTAGATCTTCACCTAGTTGCTTCACTTCTCTCTCCTTCAACCATTCCACTTCTCTCTCTATTTTCCTTTAGATATTTCATAAAGTGACCAAGGAGCTTAGCTTTCTAGCCGTTAAAGGAACTCTCAGAGATAACTTCAAGTGATGGCAAGTGTGGTCCAATTAAAAACAAGCCACCTCTTCAAAAGATCAAGCAAGAAGACAAACAACCTATGGTCCAATCACAGCAGACCATAAGCAAGCAGCTGAAGAATGACGACCTTCCCTTGGTTTTCAGGCAATCTAACCCTTAGACTTTTTGTTCCCCAATGTATCTAGTTTCCAAATTAGTTAGAATTTCTCAATTCGGACTCACGACGAGAAAGTTACGGCCATTTAACTACAAGCAGGTCAATCTTTCTGGACCAAGCAACAACTTCACAAATCCGAAAATGCACTAAGGCATTGTACTTGTCGAAACCAAACTCCAACAACATTCATTCACAAACTTGAATACTTAAAACCACGTATCAAATGTAATTGACGCAAAGCGTCCCAAACTGACAAACTAATTTCCGAGTCTCACAACAAGGTAAAGACATAGCATGAATAGATCAACACTTAACTTCCCTCAAAAACATCAACTCGCATCACAATCAAATCATAATCTAAGTTAGTTCTTCAATCCATAACACAAAGCACAACGAACTAGTAGGCACCTCAGTACTCAACTGTTTAAACAAGTATTAATTCTACATAAAAGGCACTAGAAGGTTGACCTCACAAGGATAGACAAGTGTTTCACTCATATAATCTGTATGGTCAACTTCCTATTACTCGCATACATGTCAATATACTCAAAGCATCCTACATCCTACTCAGCATTATCTAAAAGTCGCAATGGTTGCTAATGATCAGGGGGTCTTTTCATCAGGTTGTAATGGGGGATTAAGGTAAAGGTGAGGTAAAATATGTGGATAGTGGCTAAACCACCCAATCCGAGGACATGTCACAAATGCAACTAATCACTCATCTAATTTAAATATCCTCACATATATAAAATAAATAAACACACTCCCTAAGTATCCCAATAAACTAAGGCCTAGAAGCACAAGTATTGCCTAGACCACATGCCTTATTCAAATACACATTCTTTTTTGCTTTTTTTCTCTTTTTTTAATATATATTTCCAAACTTTACATACTTAGCATATTTTAGGCAAATACTTGGCTTCTAACATGGCCATACTACGAGATCCCACAGATATAAACCAAATGAAACCCAAGCTACCAACTAAACCCAATACATATGCCAACTTATAAGTCCTCGAATCAGATGATCAATGGTAAGGAAGATGGATGATATAAGGTTTGTAGTCAGCTTCCTAATCTAAGATCAAGAAAAGGCTAGGCTCAAAGGGTTTAAACAACGGATATATAAGGGATCTTGTCTCTAAAGCTCTAGGCTTAATGTCAAAGAAAGCCCCCGTCCTTTCACTAACTTTCATGCAACCTAGACTATGATAAGTACTAGTAGGATACCTCGATCAACTGACTTAATATGCACCTCATGAAAAATATAGAGACAGATGTCTCTTCCTTCGGCTGAAGTACTCACAAGGTACACTCATCAACCCTCTAGTCTAGTCTACATAGTGAAACCACTAATCTAAACAACAGAGTGCGAGATTTCTACCAATTCCTAGGCTTTGTGCTCGAATTAAATTCCTAACTAAGAAAATGATAAAATTCTAACACAAGTTGAAAATTTTTTAGGGGGATCAAATTTTTGAAAAATTCATGCCAAGTCTAAACCTAAACAAAACAAACTAACATGCTAACCTATTAAATAACCTAAAAGGAAGATTCCTAGAAAGAACCCTCCCCCACACTTGAATGATGCATTGTTGTCAATGTGTCTAAGACACTAATAAGCACCTAATCAAAAAGAAAAACAAAGGTGAGATAGTTTTATTTCGATGACCTAGTACGTTAAGAAGCATCAGGGAAATTGAACCCTGAAGAGCTCAAAATGGGAACACTTCCATACCAAGTCACCAAAGATATGAAAAATCAATCTCGAAACAAATATAAACAAACAAACATGCAACACAATAACTCACTAATGACTTGTTATGTAGACTACCTTCTTATGACCTTTTTGGCTTTAAGCCTAATAGGATCACCTTCTAGTAGCATAACACAATCATTAAATGAGTTACAAACACACAAAACTAAAAAACAGAGTCAAAATATAAGAAAATAAATAAACAAAGCAAATAAATAAAACTAAAAAGTAAAAAGTAAAGAGGTAAAAAGGAGCTCGCTGTCAATCATCAGAAGCTGGAGGAGGTGGTGGTGGCAACATGAAACCGCTGCCAAAGTTCTCTGCCCAGGTGCGCATTCATTTAGCGTTCGCTCGCTGCTGCTCATAATTGTTATGACCCTCGCTAGTTTTGCCTTGGTTGAAACCTCTTGGTCCGACCTTTGGTTATTTTGTTTCGATCAGTGTTAAAACCGTTAAGTTGAATTCATCGATCTTTGGGGGAATAGGTGTAACCTTTTTGTGTGAACTCCGATTTGGATGATTTTAAGTCGGGTAGGTTTGCAATACATTCGTCTACGACTTTTGTGTTTTGTATTTTGTGATTTGATCCTTGCGTTTTTGAGTTTCGTGTGATTTCGGTTGGTATTAGGATTGCTAGGCTTAGTTCGTCGACTTTCGGTAGAAAAATCATAACTTTCGCATACGTACTCTGAACCGCGTGATTCTAAAACAAGAGGATCTATAAGACCTAGATCTACGACTTTGATATTGAGCATTTGGTGAAATTCGGAAATAGGAGACCCCAGCTCCCACTGAAAACCCCAGCGACCACTGGGAGGGTTATAGATTGTCGAGATTTTGGGGCCAGCGACCGCTGGGGTTCCCAATGATCGCTGGGCTACGTACACTTATTTTCACAAATTCATAACTTCTTCATACGACCTCTAATTTGAGTGATTCAAATTTGAGGAGGTACGTAACATCTAGGACTACAATTTAGTTAAATTAGTTTTGACAATTGTGGAATAATGCGATAGGATCATGAGTGAGATTTTGAGTGTTCGGTTATAGATACAAATTTTATCGGTATCGGAAGATTTTGCCAATTGGTGAGTTATTTGGTTTCTATGGTTTGGGATATGATTTAAGGACTTATTGGAACTTAGGAAGAAGTTTAGGAGTGACTTTGGAAGGCTAGAAAAGTCAAGGATCAAAAGTGAAAAAAGGTGTCCACTTGCTTATGGGTGAACTTTCCCTTTAAGGAAAGTATGGAGAAAATATCTAAGGGGGATTAACTTAAGACTTGGTCATTGTGCTTATCCATTGAAAATAGAGAGAGAGAGAGAGAGAGTTGAGGAGAAGAGGGAAAAAACATGGAGAAAAGAGGAGGAAAGGAAAAAGAGGAAGATCTTGGCTACTTGGAGGCTTAGGTAAGAGATTTTGTAAGGTTTTGCTTAGTTTAAGATTAGGTCTTTTCTTCGCCTTGAAGAAAAAGTGAATATGTGAGGTTTTTAAGCAATTTTGATAAACCTAGATGATGGAGTTTGAAGATTATGTGGTTATGAATGGAAGTTATGTGGATTAAGGGTGTTGAGTTAAGCTTTGAGAAAGAGATTTAAGGACTTTGTGTATATTTGGAGACTTTGAGTAGGAATCTGATATTTGTGGACCTTGTGATGATTCTCCCATATTCCTTGTGTATGAGAGGTTGATGATTGATAGAGAGTTGTTCTCTTGATTAGTTGATCGACATTTGGAAACTGGGAATCGAGGAACGTGAAAAGAAGTCAGAACTCCTTTAGTGACTTGCGCGACTTGGTGTAAGGTGAGGGGGTTATTATGTGATTTGATATGTTTGATATAATGTGATATGTGTTTACATTTGAATTATTGCCTATGTAACCATAATTGATTTGATATGAATGATATGATGTGATGAGAGTGTATGTTGGAATCGATGTCTATGTGACATTGGACATTTTCTTGATAATTCGCCGTTGACGATTGTGTGATCGTATATGATGTGCGTGATTTGGGTATGTGCGAATTTGGTGATTATGTGCCCGATAGTGATGATAGGTGACGTCTAGAAAATATTTGAAATGATTTGATATGTGTGTACGTTCGAATCTTTGTCTATAAGCTTTTAACATTTCCTTGGACTATATATGCAAATTTGGTAAATATGGGTATGAATGTGATATGAGAAATCGGTGGTATGAGATTACGTATGTGATCAACTAGTCTTGGTCAATACGTATGTTTGTGATAAATTCCGTTATGAGTGGTATGATGTGAAAACCTACGAGCTTATATAAGTTGGTATGATTGATTAGTTGGTTAAGTATTTATTAGATATGGAATCTGTGGTATGACGTCGGCGATATCGTATAGGCTCATGACATGCATGTGTGTTTAGGAGACATTAGCGATACAACATTGGCTTGTGACGTGCTCATATCTTTATGTGACGTTGGCGATACCACATTGGCTCGTGATATCCTCATGTCTTTATATGACGTCGGCGATACCACATTGGTTCGTGATGTGCTCATGTCTTTATGTGATGTCGGCGATACCACAATGGCTTGTGATGTGCTCATGTCTTTATGTGACATCTACGATACTACATTGGCTCGTGATATGCATGTGTGTTTAGGACACGTCGGTAATACCACATTTGCTCATGATGTGCTCATGTATTTATGTGATGTCGACAATATCACATTGGCTCGTGACGTGCATGTGTGTTTAGGAGATGTTGGCAATACCACTTTGGCTCGTGACGTGCTCATGTCTTTGTGTGACATCAACGATACCGTATTTAGATCGTGACGTATTTATCTATATGTACGCAACTTGAGAGCGTATCTATATTCATCTGTCTGTGTGAAGTCCTTATTTCGATTGGTCTAATCTCGAGTTATGTGATCATGATATACTTTGTCTGTTTGGGCACCATTAGTATGCTTAGAACGTCTTTGTATGATAAAGATATGAATTGAATGTGATGGGATGCGATGCAAATGTTTACGATATGATCTTGGTAATTCGGCTATTTGTTATTTGTTTAAGTTTTTGTTACGAGATCTTATGCGTGAGGTGACACCTTGTAAAAATGTCACCATCATGTAAATCCATGGGAATGATATGGTATGTGTGGAGGTTGGCTAAAGCGCTCTATCCGTGACACTGGATTTTGGGCTGGGACAGTTCTGAGCTCATCTGTTATGTGTGTGTGGTTGTTTGTCTTTGTCTAAGTTCTGTTACATGGCCATGGATGACCTTTTGTGTGATGTGATACCTCGTTAAAGTTATTACCATTTGGCTATGCCGGTGTACGATGAGATACGAATGTGTATGTGGAGGTTTGTAAATACATGTATCTCTTAATATTTTCTGCTAAGTATTTCAAATTACTTACCCCCTCCCTCCACAAGTGTCAAAGTTTAAAGTTCGGGTTATTTGAAGTTTCCAGTGGCATACTACTCTGGTGTAAATCTAGGTCGCTCCATTGTACATATTTGTAGGATTAAAATTTTAACTATAAGTATGTATATATGTATGTATAATTGAATTATGCTTCCGCACTATTTCGATGTATGTATACGTATAAGGCTGGTTGGACCATGACTCTTTGGTTTGGGAAGCATGGTCCAGCACTATGTCAGCGACCCGAATTTGGGTCGTGACAGAGTTGGTATCAAAGCATGGTTTTATGACTCTGACAAACCTAAGTATGAGTTAGAGCCATAAGTTTATGTGTTATGTATAATGGAGCATAGGATTGTCACGTCTTTATCTTTCTTTGTATGTTAATTCTTATGTGCTTGCTCTTAACTCTTACTTATAGGAGGATATGACTAGCACGTCTAGTGATTCCGTGTTGGTGAGAGGGAAAGATGAAAGTCCCCAAGTGCAAGGTGAAGTAGTGGCATGTGAGAATGTGCCACTAGTTGGAGTTCCAATTGGGGATGTCGTTACGAGGGATGAGATTCCTTTGCCTATTGTTAACACGCTTGCGCCGGTGCTAGAAGGGCAAGGTAGCAGCAGTGTGGATTGGGTGATATTGGTGATGGAGAATTTCATTGCCACGCAACAAGTTCAGATTGAGCAGAATGTGATGACAGCTGCTACGGATGATTCTTTGGGAGAGTTCTTGAGGTTGAGGCTATCGATGTTTTTGGCTATGAAGGATGATCCTCAAATCTTCTTCGATGAGATGGAGAAGAGGAACAGAATCCTGAGATGTGATAGGGTGAGGATGGTGGAGCTTGGCTCATTTCAGTTGGTTGGAGAAGCGGGAGTATGGTTCCAGAATGAGAGATCATATACTTGGATGTGGGAGGAGTTTAGCAAGGCTTTGCTAGATCTTTTTCTGCCAGAGAGTTTAAAGGATGCTCAAACTTTCAATTTGAGCGACTGGTGAAAATACCTGGGATGACGATGGATCAGTACAATCAGAGGTTCAACTATCTGTCATGTTATGCAGAACAATTAATCCCCAATGAGAAAAAGAAGGTGAAGAGGTTTATTCATGGTCTTGATGACTCAATTATCAAGGTCATGATGCCTCGCAGTTTTGAAACATATGCGACTGTGGTGGATTGTGCTCGGACTTTGGAGATGCAAGAAAATGATTGTCAAGCAACTCTGAGTCAGTCAAAATTTCAAAGGTTTGATAAACAACCGCAGAAAAATGTGAACCAAGGGTTTAGGCCACAAGAGAGAGAAACTGGTAATCAGTCGATGTCATTGAGGGGTGGAGGAACCATTGGTGGATTTGGTAGAGGAAACGACTTTAGTGGACAATGGTTCAATCCGAACAAATCCAACAACTTCAGAAGGTGTCCAAAATGTGATAAGCAACATCCGGGGGATGTTTGCTATCGGAGGATGGGAGCTTGTTTTCGATGCGGTAAGGTAGGCCATCGGGTAAAGGATTGTCCTATCAATGGTCAACCTAGACAAGTGGCAAATTTGATAGCCACTCAATCTGCATAAGTTAATCCTCGACAACAGGATCAGAGGGAAGCAGGTCCGAGAATCGAGGGACCTAGATCTGAAGGTAGAGGAAGCAGAGCATAATCTTGAGTATATGCTCTAACAAGAAGAGTTGAGTTTAAGTGATGTATGGATTGTATGTGATGTGTTTTGACTTATTCCCGAATAGTAAATTGTGACTGAACTTGGCATGTGTTTTGCTAAAGTTCTATTGGCAAAATAGAATTGTTGTGTATGTTTGTGAGCATGAGTGACATGTATATTTGATTACTTTTGGATGACTTCAATATTATGTTGAGTATGGACCAGTTGTCATCGTATCATGTTAGGGAGGATTGTTTAGTATGATTTTGAAGTTTAAGCCTAAGGGTGATGGGACTTCTGTGATTGTTGGATAAGAATATGATCGGCTTAGTGTTTCAACTTGGAGTATTTCTCTTATGTTTGTTCGGAAGAAGGTTGGAATTTTGAAACTATGCATTGATTATCGGTAACTCAATAAGGTAACAATCCACAACTAGTATCATACTTTAAATAACGGTGATTTGTTTGATTAGTTGCATGATGTCAAGAGGTTTTCAATGATTGACGTAAGGTCTGAGTACCATCGGTTGAGGATTAGAAAGGAAGATGTGTGATTAAGACAGTTTTCAGAACTCGATTTGATTTGCACATGGTTTGATTTACGGATAACTTTGATGCAAATGCTTAGAACTAGATTGGGATGAGATTGATGAGAAACCGAATGTGAATGTTGAATTTTTGGATGATATGGTTGAGAAGATCAAAGTATTTTGAAAGAGACTAATGACAACTCTGAATAGACAAGAGTCGTATTCGGATAAGAGATGAAGGACATTGAATTCTAAGTGTGTCAAGTGTGTTCTTTAAGGAATCTTCGATGGAAGATGATATGAGATTTGGAAAGAGGGGCGAACTAAGTTTAAGATATAAATGATCATTTGAAAGTTTGGAACGACAAGTTAGAAAGCTCTGAAATAGAGAGCTACCATTGGTTAAGATTGTATGGCTAGACGCTCTCTGAGCGAGAGTACTTGGTTTGCTCTTAAGGAGGGGAGACTGTATACCCTCATTCGATCGTGTGCCAGTAAGTAGTTCGATTGTTAGTAAGTCTAATTATTTGTATGAAAAGTATGTTGGCTTATGTTAAGCAAATTCGAGAACCGAATTTTATAAGGAGGGAAGACTGTTATGACCCTCGCTAGTTTTGCCTTGGCCGTAACCTCTTGGTATGACCTTTGGTTATTTTGTTTCGATCGGTGTTAGAACTGTTAAGTTAAATTCGTCGACCTTTGGGGGAATAGGTGTAACGTTTTTGTGTGAACTTTGATTTGCATGATTTCAAGTCGATTACGTTCGCAACACATTTGTCTACGACTTTCATGTTTTGTGTTTTGTGATTTGAGCCTTGCGTTTTTGAGTTTCGTATGATTTCGGTTGGTATTAGGATTGCTAGGCTTAGTTCGTCGACTTTCGGTAGAAAAATTATAACTTTCGCATACGTACTCCAAATCGTGCGATTCCAAAATGAAAGGATTCGTAAGACCTAGATCTACGACTTTGTTGTTGAGCGTTTGGTAAAATTTGGAAATACGAGACCCCAGTGACTGCTGGAAACCCCAGTGACCGCTGGGAGGGTTATAGATTGTCGAGATTTTGGGGCCAGCGATCGCTGGGCTACGTACACTTATTTTCACAAATTCATAACTTCTTCATACGACCTCTAATTTGAGTGATTCAAATTTGAGGAGGTTTGTAACATCCAGAACTACAATTTAGTTAAATTAGTTTTGACAATTGTGGAATAATGTGATAGGATCATGAGTGAGATTGTGAGTGTTCAGTTATAGATACAAATTTTATCGGTATCAGAAGATTTTGCTAATTGGTGAGTTATTTGGTTTCTATGGTTTGGGACATGATTTAAGGACTTATTGGAACTTAGGAAGAAGTTTAGGAGTGACTTTGGAAGGCTAGAAAAGTCAAGGATCAAAAGTGAAAAAGGGTGTCCACTTGCTTATGGGTGAACTTTCCTTCTAAGGAAAGTATGGAGAAAATATCTAAGGGGGATTAACTTAAGACTTGGTCATTGTGCTTATCCGTTGAAAATAGAGAGAGAGAGAGTTGAGGAGAAGAGGGAAAAAACGTGGAGAAAAGAGGAGGAAGGAAAAAGAGGAAGATCTTGGCTACTTGGAGGCTTAGGTAAGAGATTTTATAAGATTTTGCTTAGTTTAAGATTAGGTCTTTTCTTTGCCTTGAAGAAAACATGAATATGTGAGGTTTTTGAGCAACTTTGATAAACCGAGATGATGGAGTTTGAAGATTATGCGGTTATGAATGGAATTTATGTGGATTAAGGGTGTTGAGTTAAGCTTTGAGAAAGAGATTTAAGGACTTTGTGTATATTTGGAGACTTTGACTAGGAATCTGATATTTGTGGACCTTGTGATGATTCTCCCATATTCCTTATGTATGAGAGGTTGATGATTGATAGAGAGTTGTTCTCTTGATTAGTTGATTGACATTTGGAAACTGGGAATCGAGGAACGTGAAAAGAAATGAGGAACTCCTTTAGTGACTTGCGCGACTTGGTGTAAGGTGAGGGGGTTATTATGTGATTTGATATGTTTGATATAATGTGATATGTGTTTACATTTAAATCATTGTCTATGTAACCATAATTGATTTGATATGAATGATATGATGTGATGAGAGTGTACGTTGGAATCGATGTCTATGTGACATTGGACGTTTTCTTGATAATTCGCCGTTGACGATTGTGTGATAGTATATGATGTGCGAGATGAGTTATGATTTGGATATAATTCGATGGTCATTTGGAATATGTGCCAATTTGGTGATTATGTGCCCGATAGTGATGATAGGTGACGTCTGGAAAATATTTGAAATAATTTGATATGTGCGTACATTCGAATCTTTGTCTATGAGCTTTTAACATTTCCATGGACTATATATGCGAATTTGGTAAATATGGGTATGAATGTGATATGAGAAATCGGTGGTATGAGGTTCCGTATGTGATTAACTAGTCTTGGTCAATACGTATGTTTATGATAAATTCTGTTATGAGTGGTATGATGTGAAAACCTACGGGCTTATATAAGTTGGTATGATTGATTAGTTGGTTAGGTATTTATTAGATATGGAATCTGTGGTATGACGTCAGCGATACCGCATTGGCTCATGACATGCATGTGTGTTTAGGAGACGTCAGCGATACCATATTGGCTCGTGACTTGCTTATATCTTTATGTGATGTTGGCGATACCACATTGGCTTGTGACGTGCTCATGTCTTTATGTGACATTGGCGATACCACATTGGCTCGTGATGTGCTTAGGTCTTTATGTGACGTCAGTGATACCATATTGGCTCGTGATGTGCTCATGTCTTTATGTGACATCAACGATACCGCATTGGCTCGTGATGTGCGTGTGTGTTTAGGAGACGTCGGCGATACCACATTGGCTCGTGACGTGCTTATGTATTTATATGTAGTCGATGATATCACATTGGCCTAGAATATGAGTATTATAACGTATCTACCTAACGCTTTTGTTCATTAGGCTAACAAAACTAAGATAGCAAAAAACAAAGTTACTAATAAACACTTTTGCTCATCAATTAAACTTAGAATTAAACTAATTTCAGGTATGATGATTCCTTCTACCGGGTTATTTTTACGATAATAAGATACTTCACTAGTACCTAAAAATAAATTAATTAATTTTCATTAATTTGAGTGCATGTCGATCCACTATAATTATGATCATAACCTAGATGATAAAGTTAGGCTAAATATCAAGAACATCAATTAGCAACTACTATACAAGATATTCGAACTATAATTCAACACAAGTAATCAATCACATAATATAGTTATCGCACTAAAAAAAATTACTCACTATCCATATTCTATAAGCACAAAAGAACAATCAATGACATAATGATAATTAACAAGAGACAACAAAACTTAGTTATGATGATAAGCCTTCAAACCAAAATGAATTAACTAGAATTTGTCCTTCAATAAAATTCCCAAAAGTCTCTAAAAGCTACAATAATTTCATCCCCCAGTCCCTCGAGTTAATGGCCTATATATAGCCATGTAAACTAACCTTAGAGAATAAAAAAAACTAACCTTAGAGAATAAAAAAAATTAGAGTCTATTCCTTAAAAATAGTCTGAATGACCAATCACAAGAGGCTTATAATAAAAAAAATATACTAAAATAGGAGCCCAAAATTGTCTAAACCTATTTAATTTCACACATCTATGTGCGGCCTATTATTATTCTATTATTATTTTTTAATAAAAAATTGAAGATTTTGTTGTGTCTTATTTAATTATCTCTCAAGTTATTTGTATTAAATTAAAGATTTTTAAAGAAAAATATCAAGATTTCTGTAAAGAAAATTCAAGTTGATTATTATTTGTACTAACTATTATGGTTTTTATTTATGGGTATTTTTTTCCCATTTAGAGTCCGAATGTTTTTAGGCTTTTCTACGAGGTTGTTCAATGATAGAAACCCAAATCTATTATTACATATCTACTCTTGTTACGTGAGCTTCGGAACAATGGGAAGTGAAATAAATAAATGGATATGGGTTAACAAACAAGAAATTTTCAAATATAAAAATTAATATGATTCAAATGTATATGAGTAGGTTTCTTTCTGTCGTCTTAGAAATTTCTCTTTGCAAATTGATGAAATTCCATAGGGGGTCAATTCTGGCGGGTGCACTTCCAGGGCTTCAAGAGAAGGTTCGTCGAAATTGTTGAAGCTGTTTTAATTATACCCCCACATTTTGATTAATTCCGTATGGAAATGGTATTCTATTTTCCACCTTCTTTCAGGGAGTGGCTCTCACCAAAGTACCGAAAATAAAGTTCATCATCATAATTGGTGGTGCAAAATTCTTTGCTCCATCCGTTGCTGAAAAGGCTTATGCTTCTCCTGTGGACATCCCATCCCTCCATTTCTTCGGTACTTACTTCAGTTCCGATCTCGACTTTTTTTCTTCAGTTGATCAAAATACTTTATTGTAATAATTCACCGGAATTTTAGAACATCCTGATATGAGCTAATACTTCCAGGGTGTTATGAACCTTACAAGCACATATATAACTAACGAAATATACGAAAATCAATGACCAATTTATTTTAGGGGAGAAATACTTCCTCAAGGAATATTGCAAAGAGCTTCTGAAATCATATGTTGACCCCGTTGTGGTCAACCATCCAAAGGGCCATACCGTACCAAGGCTTGGTAAGAGTTATTACTCACATACATACTTCAATAGTAACACTTTTATAACTCAAGGCTGCATGAAAAACTTCTTCTCTCTAAAAACCTCTCAACTAAAACACTAAATATAGTAAGCTCCACCGTAGGAACTCCACCTTCCAAAGGGGGAAGGCTCGGGGGTGGTGGAGCTGGGAGGTTGATGGGCCGTAATTGACGGGGCTGGAGCTCCGGAAACACTTCTCGGCAAAGAGCTCAATGTTGGACGTCTACATGCCTACAAAAACATCCAAACGAAGAACACGATTTGAGTCCGTACGGTTTAACAATAAGGTAGGTTATCTTAGCATCATCTCAACATCTTCTGGCAATTCGGTGGGAACAAACAAAATACGTGTCCATATCAAAATATAATAGACCTTCAAAAATAGCTCGGTGGACACCGATGACTATCACAGCCTAGGAGAACAAGGAGGCAAACCAAAACTCGTCTATTCTAGAGGTGAAGTCCTATTGGGCTAAGAAACGAGAAGCTACTTATACATATGCAATTGCCGAAATCGTACTGAGGAAGGCAAACAAGGAAGAAGATTGTCACGATCTAAGGACCTTAGTGTTAGCTATAAATAAATGTAATATGCCAGAGTATCACTAGTAGTGGAGGAGAGTTTGTAGGGAATTATCCACATTTTTTACATCAATTAGTTGATTCTATCTTCTTCCCTAATTTCCCTCTCTTCCTTCTTTCTTTGGAACTCCTCTTCTGTTCTCTTCTGTTTTACCTCTAATTCTCAATTTCTTCTCAAATCCTTTTCAATTACTATCAAACTTGAACTTCATGACAATTGGTATCAGAGCTCAGCTTCAATGGACAATCGACTAAAATAAATTTTGGCAAAAATGAAGTCGATCTTGGATTCTTGGTCCCAACCCGTAATTGGTCAAAAAGCGGAGGAAGTACATCACTAGCCTCTGGAAGAAGTTAGACCTTTTGGAACTACGACGAACAACAAGCCGGAGGACGACGCTAGGGTGACTGAGATTTTGCATACAGGGATTCTTCGTAGAGGTTTTAAAAATCACAGGAAGCAAATAAAGAAATTGTCGCAAGGATCGGGGCCTTGTCGGAACCAGTACTTGGAGGAGTTCTTGAATGAATAGGCCTCAGAAATTCATCAAAACGAGGTAAACTCTTTCTTGTCATGAATGGGATTTCCAAGTCTCCCTTCTTTCTCGGGTGTTAACCTTGAAGATTGAATCGATGGAATTGAGGAGTATTTCGATATTTACCCATCTATGGAGATTTATAAATTTAGCCTTCATTAGCATAGAAACCAACGGATAAACAACATGTCGACCTGTTTGCACCATCATTTTATATAAATGCACCAGTCTCTCTAACTTTGCAAATTTAGCATCTGAACGCATATCTGCAATGTAATTGTCAAACTGAGTATCAAGTGCCCTTAACTATACTAGAGAAAACTCATTGGGATAAAATTGAGCAAACCAAGTCAATTTTGCCTTATCAAAAGATGCAAATATATTTCTTGGATTTAGAGATGCCATAGATAAAAGCAATTGAGTATTGGTCTTTATGAATCGATTGTTGAGCTCTTGGAGTTGTTAGTCAATTACGTGATAAAATAATTCAACTTGAAAATGGTGCAAATTAGTAACTTGTTGAAAATTGCATCTTGATCTTCCTTGTGCTATGAAGTTATCACTCATTTGTGGAATATGAATATCATATTTCTCACAAAATAAGTGAACCTCCTTCAGTAATGAATCCAAACTTTCATTTCTCATCAATCGCAGTCTTTCTTTTGATACATTAACTTGAGACATGCAATTAGTTAGATCTTGGTCACTTTGTTGTAAAGTCAAAGATAACTCATTTGTGACTCCCAACACATTCTTCATCAAATGCAAGTTGAAAGCAAATTCAAAGCAATGCACCAACCCAAGTAATACAAATGTCTTACCTCTTTCGTCCGAGTTTGTGCCATCTTCTTCAATGATTTCAAGCACTTGAAAGACTGATTTAAATATGGTAATCAATCAAATTATAGTACCAAAATGTGATCCCCAACGAGTATCACCAGCCCTTTTAAGAGACATTTTTTGATTCAAACCACGTCTTATAATATTTTACCTCTTTCTATTTCCTCCATCACATTCTTTAACTCCATTTCTCATAAAATATCTCTTTGCTTGCATGAAGCACCAATAATGTTTACAATATTTGTAACCTAGTCAAAGAAAGCAGCAATTCTAACTTCTTTTTTTGCAACAACAACAAGAGCCAGCTAGAGTTGATGAGCAAAACAATGTACATAGTGTGCACAACTATTTTCTTTCAAAATCAAACCTTTTAATCTATTGAATTCACCTTGCAAATTACTGGCACTATCATATCCTTGTCCTCTCAATCTAGATAAGCTAAATCCATTTATAGCAAACAAGGACTCTAAGGAAACTCTCAGGGATAAAGAAGTTATACTCGTAATATGAACCAAACCAAGAAATCTTTCGACAACCTCTCCCTTTTTATCTAAATACCTTAAGATAACATCCATTTGTTCTTTTACAGAGATGTCTCGAGATTCATCAACCAATACAGCAAATAAATCATCCCCAAGATCCTTTATTATAGATTCAATTGTCAAACTAGTTGCAGCATTTACCAAATCCTTTTGAACCTCAGGCAGGATAAGCTTCAAATTCTGAGGAGACCTTTTTATAACCTTGGCTATAACATCATTATGATTAGTAACAAATTGGAGAATTTCAAGAAAATTACCTTTATTTTTTGAACCTTGTGATTCATCACGACCTTTGGCCATGCCTTGACATAGCAAAAATCTCACATAATCAACAGTTATCCTCAAATGAACTCGATAGTCACTTTTATCTTGATCAGACAACTTCTTAAGAATAACACCAATATGTTGTTTTTGATTTCTCAATATTTCACAGGCCTTCCAAGCTTTATTATGCATATTGTTCTCACCTCCAACATGAGTAGTTAGCCTTTCTTTCTTTTTCCAGTTAGAGAACTCCTCAGTTACAAAAACATCAACAAGACTATGATCTCCAACCTCATCTTTCATAAGGTAACAATATAACCAAAATACAACATCTTTTTTCTTGCTATACTCTAGCCAATTGCCATATTCATCATACCATTCAGGATTGAAGCGTCACCAAGAATTTTGTATTTTAGTCTTAGGAAAATTAAACTTTCGTGGTTGACAAGGACCTCATTCCAAGTAAGTTAGATGAATTGAAGTTCAATCATCTGGATGATAATCTAATAGTTTGTGTCGTTTACCAAGATCTGTCAGAAGAGTTTCTAAGTCAACCTCTAAAAATCTTCTCTTTGCACCTTGTGTAGCTTTCGATGCTTTACCAAAATATCTTTCCATGGCTGAAAATAAATAGATGTTTTTTAACATTTATATGATCCAAATAATTTTGAAGATGGTTGCATAAATAAAAAATTTGCCATACATCTTACCGAAAAAAATGTGAATTGACTTTGTGCACAAAAACTAGCAATGGAAATACAAGTTGAAGAAGGGGATACTTGCACTAATGTTGTGACTGGCAAAAGCACTGGGAATCAGCGAAAAATTCTTCCATTCACTAAATCAGATTCAAGACGCTACATTATAAACAAAATAACAGAAACTGAATTCAATAAAAGAAAGTGGAATCCATATACCTACAAGCTGCAACGAGATAAAATATTTTGAGATTGTTAGGTAATTGTTAAAAAATTCAAGTAATACGTGGAAGAATCTCTCATTGATCAAATCATGGCCAAGTTCCAGCCTTAAGAAAATAATTAGCAATTAACTACTTTTGGTCCTCCTGATTCTAAGTATCCTAAAGCAGGGAAAGTTACTAAATTATCAAAGTAGCTCTAACTATCACATAAAAATTATAAATTTTTTTTATTAAATAAAATAAAGCCACAAACCCACGAACATAAGTGAACTTCAATCAAGCAAGTCCTATCAAACTTCTAATTCCTAAACCTACCACGTTACCACAGAGAAAGCCAAAATTCAACTAGAAAGCAGTTGGGCTACAAGTTGTAGTTACTGACTTACCGAGAGTCCTTCTAATACCATATTAACATTGATATAGCCACTGCACCACAGACAACCCACAGCTGATAGG
Organism: Hypericum perforatum; assembly: GCA_012979155.1. NCBI lineage: Eukaryota > Viridiplantae > Streptophyta > Magnoliopsida > Malpighiales > Hypericaceae > Hypericum > Hypericum perforatum. The sequence continues at coordinate 48,116 of SOPF01024557.1, read as the reverse complement.
GACAAATAGTTAATGCACCAAGACTTGGTCTTGTAGCCTTTAGGGGTTTTATTTGAGGATGGATGGAAATTCTAGATAGTTTTTCTAATCTATTTTGGAAATCCTAATTGATAATTAATGGTTTTTTGGTAAAATATATAGGGTGTGATTGGTGGGCCAAATAATTTCTTTTCTTTAGATACTTGTGGGCTAATAAAAATATCTTAAAATTTTGTTGTGTCAATTTTGTCCTTCTCTAAATTGTGGTGCAAAGTAGTCAATATTAATGGGGGAAAATTTTTTTTTTTGTTAAATTATAGCCATAAATTATTTATTTTTTTGGTGGGGGTAATTGCCCCCACACCAATCCATATGCCTCCGTCTCACAAATCAAACCCGAGATTAGAAACACATTTCTCCACCTCGTCATACACATATGCCATAAACAAATCCAAGAATTTCCAAACATATCACATAAGCAAATGACCAATTCATAGAGAAAACCTATATACATGAAACACACATATTTTAGTCTAAAACATACACATTTACTAAACAAACCAAAATTTTCATGGTCTATATGCTTTGTGAGAAACGTAAAATTTATTTAGATAATAGTATAAGATTAAGTGACCAAATAGTAATTAAGTAAATTAAGGTTAGAACTTATCTATATAAAGAGAGTTAGAAAAGAAAATCCTAAAAAGGTGAAGGAAAGAACGAAAATTTGTATGTCCCATATGTAGTCATCATTGTTCATAAAATCCTACGGTAGAATGTTATCGGATTGACACAAAATTTTGGGGTTCATTTCCTAACACCATGGACAGAAAGTGGATGGTGGAGATGTCGTTTAAAGATGTCTAAGGGGATAATTCCCCTCAGGCCCCTCGGGTTTGCAGAAATTAGTGATTCAGCCCCTCTAGTTTTTTTTTTATTATTTAACCCCTCTAGTTTGTAAAAAGGGTAATATTTAACCCTTGTTGCCGGAATCAGCTCTTTTCTCTGGTGAAAATGGACCAAAGATTACTAAAATACCCTTTTTCTTTAAAAAGTAAAAAAATAAATCGAAACACAATCATAATTCATATTGAGCTGAAATTTTTCATGAACCATCCTAAAAATATACAGGATTTACGTAAAATATTTCAGAAATTTTGAAGGCACAGAAGTATTTTTTTATTTTTCAACATGCCAAAATTTTGTAAAACTATATAAAATAGAAAATTTGTCTTATTGGGCTGAAACTTGCCCCATGTGTTCTTAAGTGTTAGAAACTATCAAGTAGAAAGAATATCCATTTTTACTTTTAAAAGTTTGAGTACAAACTTTCTTTTAAGGGGGAGAGAATGTGAGAAATATAAAATTTATTTAGATAATAGTATAAGATTATGTGAGTAAATAGTAATTAGGCAAATTAGGGTTAGAACTATCTATATAAAGAGAGTTAGAAAAGAAAACCCTAAAAAGGTGAAGGAAAGAAAGAAAATTTGTAGGTCACAAAAGTAGTCATCATTGTTCATAAAATCCAATGGTAGAATGTTATCGGATTGACACGAAACTTTGGGATTCTTTTCCTAACACCATGGGTAAGATTCTGGGTGGAGATATTGTTTAAATATGTCTAAGGCTTTCTTGAACAAATTAACTCAGACAACTACAAATTTGAATAAAATAGGAAAATAAGTCAGTTTTCTTCGTAGATTTCGTCCTGAATAGTTCTGATCCCTGTACTTTGTTCTGATATTGGTAAATCGCACATCATGATTCACTAGATCTATATACCTGATTATGTGATTCGCTGATGGTCAATGTGAATATAAATGACTTGCGTGAAATGATTCTATGAAATAGTGCAAGACCGTAGAAAATCAGATTACAAGACAATGATGCGTTTTGGTAATTCTTGTATGTATTGTGATTAGGAAATTGTTCAATTGATGTCGCGATGGGCCTAGGAGATAGTTACTTGCGTAGATTATTTATGTGCAAACAAAGAAAATTGAAATCATGAACTGCAATTAGCTCCTGAGATTCCTACGATTATTATTTATATATGTATAAACTGCTTTCTGCGATTATTAAATATATATGCATAAACTTAATCGTGAATCTATGTGAGCTTATGTGATTATTTTATATATATACAAAAGCAGGAATCGTAGACATGATTATTAGTTTCTACGATTATTTAAGTGTTCTATTTCTTTTAGTATATGAACGATAATAGTTCTTGTACTTGACGTAATGAATCATAGATATTATACTATTGATTGAGGTCAAAGTTTTCGCATGATTTATACACTTGATGTTGATGATTTGGTTTAATTATTTTGTTTGAAAATCGGTAATATGTTCTGGAAATTTGATCTGATTGGCTTAGTTTGTGTTGGTATTTTTCTTACGCATCTATGACCGCGGAGAAGTTAAATACTATATGTGACCCACGAGAACATTCTAAATGATCTATAATCGCGGAGAGGGTATATCCTGTCTATGACCCGCAGTATCCCATTATGAATTAGGTGGAATTCCAGTGTCCATTAAACTGTGGATATTGGACTATTGGATTGTTGATTGTTGATTGTTATTTTGGATTATTGAGGATTGAATTTGGATTATTGTAAGTGAATTCAGTCTGTCTTATATGATTTGTATTATTTTGGATTGTTATGCTTACATGGTTGAATTTGCGTTTTGGATATACATGTTGAGTTGTGCGGATTGGTGGGTTTTATCCAGATCGGGTATGTGACTATGAATAGCTGATGTGATGATTAGACTTTGGACAGTATTAGTATGATATGTGATATTTAGTGTGTTTTTGAATTATGAACTTTGATGTGTATTGTCATACATGCGGAATAGTCCAATACCTAATAGACCGTAATTCGTGCATATTACTTAAGGAACTACCGGGTAACCCGAAGTATGTGCGATCAAATGGACGAAAAGTTACATGGACTATCTGGACTTGTGGAAAGTAGTACTCTTGCCTAATGGGCCCTTATGGGAAAGGAGGAGTAGTTACTAGTGGACCACAAGAATCTCAATATGAAGTTCCAAAAGTGAATGTGATGTGATTGTTGTGTTTCTATTTTTTTTAGATTGTTGTGTGAGTTCTTCTATATTAGTTGGCTAAGTTAGTTAGATAGGTAACCTCTATTTCAGTTTCGAAAAGCTTGACCATGTGTGTTCGTAACTTTGTTACTATGTGATTTTGTACGTGCTCAGATTTGTCAAGTTTAAATTAATGATATATCTTTTATGCATGTGTCTTTGATTAAAGAGTCTTATTGAATATGATTTGATATGAAATATATGATATGATTTGATGCATGGATTGTGTGTTTTTATTGACTTACTGAGATACGTATCCTATCCTCATTAATGTGAGTTGGTCTCTTAGATAATTCGGGAGTAATTGGGAGTGAGAACTAGAGGCAGAGACATGCATTGTTAGATATTTAATCCACTTTAAGACAATGTATTTTCATTACTGTAGTCCATTATATTTTTGGATTGAAATTGTTAGTTAAATTTCAGAATGAAAATGGCATGACGGAGATTTTTACTCCGTGGCAATTGACATGCCTAATTTTTGGGGCGTGACAACTTAAATGGTATCAGAGCATTTAAAAAAGAAAATTTGAAGCATGCATTCATCTGAGAGTAAGTTCAGGTTTTGGGGTCATTGGGGATTAAATTTTGCAAATCATTTTCAAAATCATGAATGTCTTAAGCTACGTTATGTATTAATGTATTACATGTATTATTTTGTGCTACGGTATGACCTGTTGGTGATTTATACATTGACTTTTTTTATGGTGGTGATTCCTCCTGTGATCATTGTACGTGGTATTGAACTTGTGATATCAAACGATTGCAATTTTCGAATTTAGCTATATGTTGCTAACATTTTGCTTCTTTTGTGCATTGAAATTCTTGATTTACTTACTTGCCATTCAGTGTCTCATGGCAAACCCAATGACTTGCAACCTTAGAAATGCTTTATAGTGTAGTTTGTTAGTCCAAGTATTTGAGATTTGTGATAACACTGCATGCTGTTTGGAGTTGAATGTTGCAATGATTAGACACCTTGCAATTGATTATTGACTTTGAGCAGCTTTCTTATAAGATGGAGAACCAGATGATGTTGTTTAGGACTTGAGCCTGGCCTAGAATTCAGCAGTCTAAGACTTTTAACCAAGTGTAAATTTAGTTACATGCTAGGTTATAATATGGTGCATGCATGAATTTAGCTAGATATGATTCTTGTAAAAAGGGAGAGACTTAGGTTAATGGCATGTATTGTGGTTATTACTAGCTTATTTATATACAACCTTGTTCATTTTGTTGAGACCAATTAATTATGTACGAGTTTGCTAATTTGGCTTGAGCTATGTGTGTAATTAATTTGTGTATCACTTTAATTTATGTTTGTCGTGAGAGTAAATTAGCTTTTGATTCATGTTTTACTTTTATATTAAAAATTCATAAACCCTCAACAAATATTCATCACAGAATCAAATTAATAGCTCCTAAAAAAATATTTAAAAAATAAAATGATTGATTAAAACATGATTATTGAGTTTTCCAATATTGTTAAGTAGTAGTTAAATAATAATAGGACAACTTGATAGGAGAAGTTTAATTTATTTTTGGGAATAGCTTCTTTGTGTCTTGACAATATGTACATGACTTGACTAGGGTTAGCCCTTCGTAAGAGAACTAATGAATACATAGTCATAATATCATTTTATTTTAGAATTTATACAAGAAATATTAGGTATATATGTACGGTGCTTCAATTATTAAAAGATGTGGCACCTTAAGTGTTAGAAACTATCAAGTAGAAAGAATATCCATTTTTACTTTTAAAAGTTTGAGTACAAACTTTCTTTTAAGGGGGAGAGAATGTGAGAAATATAAAATTTATTTAGATAATAGTATAAGATTATGTGAGTAAATAGTAATTAGGCAAATTAGGGTTAGAACTATCTATATAAAGAGAGTTAGAAAAGAAAACCCTAAAAAGGTGAAGGAAAGAAAGAAAATTCGTAGGTCACAAAAGTAGTCATCATTGTTCATAAAATCCAATAGTAGAATGTTATCGGATTGACACGAAACTTTGAGATTCTTTTCCTAACACCATGGGTAAGATTCTGGGTGGAGATATTGTTTAAATATGTCTTAGGCTTTCTTGAACAAATTAACTCAGACAACTACAAATTTGAATAAAATAGGAAAATAAGTCAGTTTTCTTCGTAGATTTCGTCCTGAATAGTTCTGATCCCTGTACTTTATTCTGATATTGGTAAATCGCACATCATGATTCACTAGATCTATATACCTGATTATGTGATTCGCTGATGGTCAATGTGAATATAAATGACTTGCGTGAAATGATTCTATGAAATAGTGCAAGACCGTAAAAAATCAAATTACAAGACAATGATGCGTTTTGGTAATTCTTGTATGTATTGTGATTAGGAAATTGTTCAATTGATGTCGCGATCGGCCTAGGAGATAGTTACTTGCGTAGATTATTTATGTGCAAACAAAGGAGATTGAAATCGTGAACCTAGGATTCTTGGCTCTCTCGGATTAGCTCCTGAGATTCCTACGATTATTATTTATATATGTATAAACTGCTTTCTGCGATTATTAAATATATATGCATAAACTTAATCGTGAATCTATGTGAGCTTATGTGATGATTTTATATATATACAAAAGTTGGAATCGTAGATAGGATTATTAGTTTCTGTGATTAGTTAAGTCTTCTATTTCTCTTAGTATATGAACAATAATAGTTCTTGTACTTGATGTAATGAATCATAGATATTATATTATTGATTAAGGTCAAAGTTTTCGCATGATTTATAGACTTGATGTTGATGATCAGGTTTAATTATTTTGTTTAAAAATCTGTAATCTGATCTGGAAATTTGATCTGATTGGCTTAGTTTGTGTTGGTATATTTCTTACGCATCTGTGACCGTGGAGAAGTTAAATACTGTATGTCACGCGCGAGAGTATTCTGAATAATCTGTAACCGTGGAGGGGGTGTATCCTGTCTGTGACCCGCGGGATGCCATCATGAATTAGGTGAAATTTCGGAGTGTCTGTTAAACTGTGGATATTAGACTATCGGATCATTGATTATTGATTGTTATTTCGTATTGTTGAGAATTGAATGTGGATTGTTGTAAGTAAATTCTGTCCGTCTTATATGATTTATATTATTCTAGATCATTATGCTGACATGGTTGAATTCAGGTTTTGGATATGAATGTTGAGCTGTGTGGAATGGTGGGTTCTGTCCGGATCTAATGTATGACTATGAATTGATGGTGTGATTATTAGACTTTGGACAGTATTAGTATGATAAGTGATGTGTAGTGTGTTTTTGAATTATGAAATTTGATGTGTATTGTGATGCATGCAGGATAGTTTCGTACCTAGTGGACCATGCATATCGCTTAAGGGGCTATCGGGTAACCCGAGGTATTGCGATCAAATGGATAGAAAGGTACGTGGACTATCTGGGCTTGTGAAAACTAGTGGACAACTAGTGGACAACAAGAATCTCGACATGTGTGTAAGGACTCTGAACCTCCAAAAATGATGTGATGTGATCGTTGTGTTTCTGTTTGTTTTTTGGGATCGTTGTGTGAGTTCTACTATAATAGTTGGCTAAGTTAGTCAGATAGGTAACATCTGTTTCAGTTTTGAAAAGTTTGACCGTGGACATGTGTTTGTAACTTTGTTACTATGTGATTTTGTACCTGCTCAGATTTGTCAAGTTTAAATAAATGATATATCTTTTATGCATGTGCCTTTGATTATAGAGTCTTATTGTATATGATTTGATATGAAATATGTGATATGATTTGATGCTTGGATTCTGTGTTTTTATCGACTTACTGAGATGCGTATTCTCATTAATGTGCGCTGCTGTCTCAGATAATTCGAGAGTAATTGGGAGTGAGAACTAGAGGCAGAGACATGTATCGTTAGACATTTAATCCACTTTAAAATTTTGTATTTTCATTACTGTAGACCATTATATTTTTTGGTTGAAGTTGTTAGTAAAATTTTAGAACGAAAGTGGCCTGACAGAGATTTTTACTCCGTGGCATTTGACATGCCTAATTTCCGGGGCGTAACATGCTTACTCAAATGAAGATGGATGAATGACTGCTCATTCTCCGATTGTCCAAATATTCCGCTAGATAAATTTCACAAGATGTGCCTAGTTTGAAGTTGGTCTCTATATCATCACTCATACAAGAGACAAATATCTCTAGCACTATTTATACCAGTAAAACTATACCCTCTCTAAGTATATTTAATGTTACAGTAGCTCATTTCCTTGCATGTTTTCTATCCAATTCCAACTTCGATAACCATGTTCTACCCACCGGTTGATAATATTTCATCTAACTCTCTTATCCGATTACTATCTTACAAATCTCTCCGACTGAAATCCATAATGTGTGGTAAAGGAGATTCTCCACAAGGAGAACCAACAGAAATACAAAATACAAAACATGGAGTAATCTTTATCATAGAAAACGTATGAGAGTAATTGGTAAAAAAAAACATTTAGCTGTGTCAGTGTATAATATATATGTTATACATTTGACACGCTAGCTTTCGCTCATTTAAAAAGCTTATCCCATTTTTATTGCAATCTAAAGACTAAACTGACTCAGATCAATTTATAAATTTTGCTTATACTTGGATAGATGGTCAACTTGTAAATCAAAATGTATTTGATTCAACGATAAAGCATCTATAACCATGATATAATATTTAGAGTTAAATATATAAGTGTTACATATAATTAAACAAAAAAAAGATAAAAAAATCCAATTGACTGAGCTGAACAATGTTCGAATAAAATTTTAAAATACTGCTTTTAATAGCGCTTTAGATCAGATACTCGTCAATAGTTATGTATTAGTAACTGAAATTCAATCCGATGGTTATAACATGCTAATAGCGAACTCCACACTAAATTTTAAATATTATAATTAATAAACTCTACTTATCAAAAAATTTAATTCAACATTGCGACACTTCATCGATAAAGTCACGCAAAGAAATGCAGGTGTTGAATTGATGAAAAAAGAAAGATTTTCCACTAGGAGAATAATTTGGGAACACATGATGCTAAAGGAAAACATGAGATGTTAAACACGGGATGGTAAAGAAGATTCCTCATTAGGAGAATAAACAAAGGTACAGATCATCAGATACGAATAAGGAACACGAGATAGTCGTTGGTACTAATCTGATCTCTTATTGTCCACAAATATTATGAATTAATAAAAAATTTATTCTAGCTAAACATAAATTGTGTGAGTATATAATACAACTGATGTGATCTCGGCAGGAGAAACACGATTTGCACGGATCTATTGTTGCTTAGAGTGGATGAGACTTCGAACCCACGAACTGGACCAGCAAGAACCTCGGCAAAAGAGCCTCAACCCGAGCCACGAACAATCTGAGAACTCCAAGCCACGTCGAATCACGCCACAAACGAGGATGGCAAACTCGTTTGATAAGTGAAAGATTCGTTCAACCTAAACGTCACACTAGCTTAGGCAAGAACAAGCTGAGTTAAACTCACAAAGTCAAGAGACTTAATTTTATTCAATTCGAATGTAGGGTCTTAAAACACTCGTCCAAGCCTCTATTTATAGGCTGGATGTTCTCAAAAACGTCCTAAATAATAAACTCCTAAATAAGCTAAGACAAACTCCTAAATAAGCTAAAAGCAATCAACAATGTTAAATATTTTTCAAAATAAATTCACACATTTCAAATGGTGTATATAGCTTGAAATACAATCTAAAGCCTAGATACTTCAATTTCTAAATTTGGAGGACAATGGAATAGAAGCTCAACCCGATATGATACTTATAAGCCAAAAGGTATTTAGCCTCGGCCCAAGACGTGTTTAATCATGTTGTAAAATTTTCTTTTGAGACAAGGTTTGATAAATTTTACAACCAAATCAGAGGGCATTTACAATTACTTTATATATTATTGTTACGTATAATTAGTTATATAAAAAAATGCAATCCAATTGATTTAGGACATCAGTACTAGTTTGAATTAATTGTTAAACTATTGCTTATAGAAAGTTAATCGTGAATAGTGAGTTGTATGAACTAGTAAGTGAAATTGAATCTAATTGTTGTAACCTCGTAGTAGAAAATTCCACTTTAAGTAAGTTATATAAATTACTATTTATAATCTATTTGTCAAAAACAGGAATTCAACATTGAAATACATCACCGTTGAAGTCACATGAACAAATGAAGATGTTGAATTGATGGAAAAAATGAAAAATTCTCCAATAGGAGAGAACAAACAAAGAAACACTAGATGGTAACATACATTCTACACTAGAGGAACCAAGGAAGGTAAAAAATAATACCGACACTTAGCAGGTAAAATATCAAGAGGTTTCACTTCATTTCTAAGAAGTTAATAATTCAAATCTCAGTGCTTGGTGAAAAAAAAATTAATTTGGAATGCAACAAAACTAAAAATCATCTCAAGTCTCAGAAATTAAATTTCATTGATTAAACTTAAAATAGTGAAATTAAATTTTATTGATTAAATTTAAAATACTGAAATTAAGTTTTATTGACTAAACTTAAAATACTGAACATGTGATGGTTTATGGTATAAGTAATGTAAAAAACACTTTTCTAGTGTGAATTGTTTTCAACCCACAAATGATAAATAAACCAATAATATTTTCTAGCTTAATAAAGAATGTTGAGATGTATCACTAGATAATACAAAAGTATTAAATATTTTTTACGAGAAAATGTTTGCATTATAAAAAATTTATATATATCATACTACAATATAGTTTAATCAATTTCAAATTTTGAAAGATATTTGGATACATAGTCATCCTATTTAAAACTTATAAGCCAAAAAATATTTGTCGTGATAGCACGAGACGTAAATAATAATGATCTAAAAATGTATCTTTATAAAATGTTTTTATAATGTATAACAAAAGTAGAGCGTATTTACAATTACTTGAATTATTCTTATTATTATTATTAATATTGTTGTTGTTGTTGTTGCTGTTACTATTATTATTATATATAATTAGGCATACATTAATATTTCGAGCCAACTGATTTTTTGGGTGGAATATCGATCCAAAGGAAAACAATTCCTTTTTTGAATTAATGTTTTAACACATTTGTTATAATAACATCTTAGGTCACATAATCGTCAATAAATGTTTAGAACATTGGATAAGTTTTTGAATTATTATTGAATCGCATACCTTGTAGTTTTTTTTTCGTGCCATAATTATATTATTTATTTTATATAGATTTGTCCTATACACACATGTACCAAATTTAATGGATAAACATTTTTTTTATTTTTCATGCCCCGTACGGGCTATCTATTTAAATTACTTTATTGTGCGACCGATTAACGATGATATATATTTTTTTTTGGTGAAACGATGATATATATTACCTGGTTAGAAGTCCAATTATACATATTGCCACTGTTTTATTTTCTTTGCTATTACACATGTATTTTCGTAATTGCGGGCGTCTTCTTATTTTTTTTTTCGGGGAAAAGGAACTTCATTAAAAGAACGACAGCAAATACAGCCATAGTAGCATAAGGACAGACAAGCTCGCAATACCAACAGCAGCAATACACAGAGACGACCACAACACGACCCAAAAACTACCCTTAACAAGTGACACTACCTTCGTAGAGACAAAGTTGCAGCTGTCGGCCTCGTTAAAAACCTATCCGGTAAACCTGCCTCCACAGAAAAAACCCAGACTAGAAAAGAGTGCATCGCGCAAGAACGCTCTAGCGATAACACTGCAGTAACAAGTGTCACGTGTTCCCCCATTACAACCAAACCCCACCAAGAATAACAAAAGACGTAAGACAGCTAACAGGACTAGCATACACCTGTCAAAACCAGTGGAGGAAAGGAGAAGAATTGAAAGCACACCTCATCTTCCAATTGGAATTTTGTTTGCGCGTGAGCTACTCTATTACCACCGCGTTGCGTGAAGCCAAAGGAAGTACTGATAAAACCATGAGCTACCATTTTACAGTCTATGACCAGCAAGGCGAGGTCACTTCTATCCTGTTCCTGTCTATTTAAAGCCTACACCAAGGGAAGACAGTCGAATTCAAAATAAACAAACCTGAGGCCAAGCGTCAAGGCAAGCTCAATTCTGATAAACATGCCACGAGCTTCTAGTAGGGTTGGGTGGACAGGATTGTCGTAGTGCCTAATGAAATAGGCGACAAAATTGCCATATTTATCGTGCACAACCGCACCCACTTAAGCAAATCCCTGACGTGTTAATTCCTACATCTGTGTTGACTTTGAACCAGCCAAAATCAAGTGGCCGCCATATAACAGGTAGGGGAACCTCATCCATAGTAGACGCTTTATTGGATGCAACATAATCTTTCCACAACCTGTAGATAGATTCCAAAACAGCAAGGGCATCATCAAAGCTTTTGTTATTAAAACAAATGTCGTTTCTCACTTTCCAAATACCCCAAAGCCACAAAGCTCGACGACCTCTCTCATCGTAATCTTGAATAGAGAATAATTCTTTACACGCTTGCTCCAAAGAAAGTCCTTGAATGAACTGCGAATCAATGCTAGCCTTCTGCCATATTATAGTTGATGACTTACACTTAAAAAATAGATGAATACCAGTTTTTACCGATAAGGAACAAAAAGGGCATTGTATATCGATAGGGATGCCATGCATCCATAAGTTATAGTAGGTGGGGAGATTATTATCAAGTAAATGCCAAACAAAAAATTGAATTCGTGGAGGGCACTTGAGGTTCCAAACACAATTCCACACTTCCTCAATGTGCATCTGGATAATAGGCAGATCAGAAGACTCCCACCAATCTTGTAAGTCGATATAAAAAAGGATTTAACCGTGTATAAGCCATCCTTACTATGATGCCACCGAATGATGTCTGCAGGAAGCCTGGGACTAAGACAAACTGCTAGAAAAGAGATGCTCCAGCAAATTACTATCCCAATTGCAAGTCCCTTCAATCACCAACTCAGAAACATAATGATAAGAGTCAGACCCTGGATAAATATAACGTGGATATCCTAGTTCAGAACTCGGTAATCAATAGTCATACCAAATAGCAATACTAATATCATTGCCAACTCTCCATTCTAAATTTTGAGAGAGCAGCTTTATTTCTTCACAAATACTTCTCCAAGTGTAGCTCGGTCTGTAACCAGCAGTGAAAGAGAACATATTACCCCTTCGAAAGTATCTAGCTTTCAATATTTCGGTAAGGAGAGAGAAAGAAGAGCATACTAGGCGCTAGGCCTCCTTAGCTAATGATGCGGTAAAAGTTGGTTCAATTATTCGTGCAAGAGTACACGATCGCACAAGTAATATCGTGATAAGTAAGATCGTCTCCACAAGGAATTTATGGAATTAATTCTCTAAGTACTGGATTATGAATTCTCAATTCTAAGTTAAGCAAATTAGGTGATCGATAGGTTGGTGATTCTAACACTATAAATTGACATGCAAATATAGAGTTGCCAATTCTAAATTCACACCTTAATTATAACTATGAAAATATAGAGCGGATGAAATCTATGCTACAAATCAAGGTCGTCACTCTTAATTCTAAGCATATGATACGAATTATTCGATGATAAATAATTAAGCAATTGAATGTAAAAACAATACTTAATTACAAGATATGAAAATACTTCGTCGATCAAATAATCCGAAATGTTGATTATACGCCACGTAATGTCAAAAGAAGCGGGAATTAAAATTGCTAGAATGGAAACTACAACTAGAACTTGCTCTCTGGAATTTAAAAGGATGGAATGGAATGCGATGGGAGGGATCATTTCTCTGGTTCCCGGCTGCTCCTTTTATAGCCTCAGTAATTCACCAACTACAAGCGCACTGGTGGTAGGTAGTGTAGCGCACTGATGGTTGGTATGGTGTAACGTGCTAGATGTAGGTGGTGTAGCGCACTGGCGGTAGGTGTGTTCTTCGTATGTAGCGCGCTAGTAGTGAAGGTGTAGCGCGCTGAAGCATAGACGTAGAGCTGGCCTTGTAGCGCGCTGGAGCTGGAAGTGTAGTGCACTGGACCTTGCCTTGTAGCACGCTGGACCTTAAAGTGTAGTGCACTAGCTTCGGAAGTGTAGCGCACTGGCTTTGAAGTGTAGCGCCCTTGCCTATGTAGTGCACTGCTTATCTTCGCTCGTAGTCTTCGCCATACCTATAACAAAATACAAAATTGACAAGTAACCGATTCCTAAACCGACATGCAAAACATAACAATAACTAAAATAATTACAACTAAAACAACTCAAAACGTGATTAAACATCAAGATAAACACAACCATTTATATGTACATTTATGCGTACATCACACCCCCACACTTACTTCTTTGCTTGTCCTCAAGCAAAGTGCATCAGAACGATCGAGTTTCGACCCATAGTCACACAACTTTCCTCAAGATCACACAAATCACACACCTAAGTATCATGAGTATAAATCACATAGACAACTCACTCTCAACCTTTTAACCTTGTCTTATCATCACGAATTCTAGACCAAGGAGTCGACCACTCAGAGGATAGAATAAATTTTAAGCTCACTCATATATGGTAGGTATATATACTATCACTCGGCTATATGGTCAAGGTCTAAAAATATTAGACATCATACTCACGCATAGTCAAACAAGATCAATCATGTCATAAGAGGGACTTTACTGGGTTGTAACAGGGCTTCGGGTAAAGGTGAGGAAATATATATGGGAAGTAGCTAAACTACCCAATCCGAGGAGTTATACAAAAAATGTTCTAACTCTCGGCTATTCTATAAATCTCACCCTATATCTAAACACTCATCCCGATGTAAACCAATCCTAAAGACTAATTTTCAGACTTTGCTTATTTTCCACTTTGTGCTTTTCTTGACTTTTACGCTCACTTCTTCTTTTTTTTCTTTTCACTTTTCCTTTTGATTTTTTTCTTTTTTTGCTTTTCCATCTTTCCACTTTCTTTTTCTTTTCTTCTCATTCCAAGCACAAGGTGGTTCTTTCTTTTTCACAAGTCAAATTTATACATTTTTGCCTTGGTCTTAAATTACCTATGAACCCAATCAATCATCCCTCCCAACTATACTATTATATGTACCCTTTATAAAATTTCCCCCAAAAGAATTGTCCTAAGGCATCCTCGTAGGGAATGGTCAATATGGCTTATAATGTGGCTTACATATAGTATTTCAAAGAATAAGGCTTTAAGCTCAAGTTGGGTTAGCAAGGGATTTTGTAAGGATTTTTGCTCTAAGGCTCCTAGGTTCATATCAAAAATGCCCTCGACACAATCTTTCTTATCAACCAATGCATGAGTAATCACCTAACATTCTCATTGCTAGAAACACATAGGCACCTCATGAATAAAATAGGATGGTTATCCTGCCTTCGGCTCAAATTCTCACAAGGTTCTTTTGTCAACTCCTCAGTCTAGCCTAGGTGACTCAATGACTAGCCTAAACAATCAAGAGTGAGGTTGCTATAAAATCCTACACAATTCTCTCAAGTGTGGTTCTTAGCATGACTCAAGATTTGTCTAGTGATTAAAAGTTTCAAATTTAGCGATTTTTCTTCATCACTTGCACAAGACTCTAACACTTCAATTAAAAACACACATTACACACATACCAAACTCAATCACATGCAAATAACGGAAATAAACATAAAACAAAAGACATAACAAGATCAACACGATGCCTAACAAAATCCACACACAAAATGCAAAAGACACAAGAGACTGCACCCCCACACTTATTGGACACATTGTCCTCAATGTGTGAACATATGCTACTTATAACAATCAACAAGGACCACATGAAACAAACTAACAAGAAAAACAAATGAAAAAGGAATGGTATCACCTGATCATTGTTGTGGAGGAGGTTGCGGTGGGTATTGAGCTCGAAGCCAAACCCAGTGTGCTTCCTCAGCTGCTTCGCGTCTGGCATTGTATTCTTGTTATGCTACTTGCTGTGCTGCGATCTGGGCTTGAATTGATTCCTTATCCTCCTTGTATTATCGCCAATGATCTTCTTTTGTAGTTGCATAATCTCCTATAAGGAATGCCATTGTTGCGTGATGCTCGTTCTGGTCAGAGACCATCTTATCGACCTTGAGCTCTAAGGTAGTATGGTAGTTGGCATGGTTGCTGTCTGCTTCCTGTTGCTCATGTAATTGGACATCTTGCTCGGGTATTTGTGCATCGGGCTCTTTCCGTAAAAGATCCTTGATAGCCTTGCGATCTTTCCATTCGATTACTCGGTATATAATAGTGTTGTTCCGTTGGAGCTTTTGTACAAGCCCCCAATCGAATAAACGCTCACAGGTGAGCAAGTGACAAGGACAACCAGCCTGCAAGATATACAGTTCAGGAAAAAAAATTTGCGCAATGATAGTAACGATGTGACCCAAATAGAAACATACAGGGTGTTTGCTTTGCAAAAAACGGTACATCACATCTACAATCAATGCAAATGTTTTGAATGGCTGGTGGTGACGTAGACAGAAGAATGCATAGAGTTGGGTTTTGGTAACCCGATTATCCTCATTTGTGCCGCTAAAAGCTGAACACATAAAACGATGTAGTACACTCATATGAAACTCCTTAAGGAATGTAGAGGACGACTGTGACTTAAACCGGGGAAACCCAGTTAGTTCACGCCATTCTTCATGATAAAAGTCATTATTGTCCATATTAAGGCTACCCCCTCCCTCGTTTAGACCTAGCCAGTCACACAACATTTGCTCAGTGACCATGATTTGCTTACCCCATAAACGAGCACTAAACGACTTACGATTTTCAGCTATAGTAACAGTCGAGAAGAACTCACAACAGACATCGTCACGAGTCGTTATATCATTATTAGCAAAGTATTCCCAACCTAACTCAGTTAAAGCATCGCGCAAACTATCCGCAATTCCTAGACTCACCATATCAGGCCAATGAATACGGTAATTTAAATTTGCATACCTTTGCCCTTCCAGTTCTGTGTATACCGGGAAGGGTGCACGATACCTGAGGCGGATGTCATCCCGCGGAGGACACAGTGGTTCGACCAAGCAATTGTGTGGGCATTTTGTGCTGGAAGTACCCGTACCCCTTGTCTTCGGCGGCATTTTTAGTGGCATGCATTGCTTGACTTTAGATCGTGCGAGCTTGTTGTTCTTCGGCTTTTGGTTGGAGGAGCTCTTTCCTCGGCTTGCAAGTGCAAAGGTGGTCTTGCAGTTGTATCTGGAGCTAGCGAGAAGTGATCGGATGAGCACGGTCGGCGTGTGGTTGTCTTGCCTCGGTTAGAATTTTCTTGCAAAGGTTGAAGAGCTCGGCCTTTGGTGGTGCATGCACTACTCAAAGAAGACCTACGGTGATCGACGGCGAGCTTGCGAAGCGGGGCTTGTGGAGTAGTGCACTGGTGCTTGAGGCGTAGTGCACTAAAGTTGAGGACATAGCGCGCTAGAGAGCTCGTAGACAGTGTTGTAGCACACTGAAGAGGGGTGTAGTGCGCTGGAGAGGTCCGTAGTACATCGAGCTTCGGCTGGAATCGGATGAGCACTGTCGATCTTGCAGAGTATAGTTGAGCTCGTTGATGCTTCTTGTCTAACGACCGTGTGCATGAGCCAGTGCAGTTGAACTGGAGGCAAAGTGGTGTAACTGATTTGGTGGATCGGCGGAGTTGGAAATCGTAGTGAGCTCGGGAAAGAGTCCGGGCTGGATTTGGCCTGTGATGTAGTTCGGTGGAGGGTTGGCTTGTGATTTGGGTGGGATTGTTTATTCACGTGTGAATGTATGAGGCGGTGGTCTTTGTCTTGGAGTGTGAATGTATGGGCAGTTTTGTTTATTTCTTTTGGTGATTTGCTCACGGGTGGAGACAGGAAAAACAAATGGGGTGGTGGTTTTTATCTTTTTATTGTTTTTTAATTTTTGTTTTGTTTTGTTTTGTTTTGTTTTTGTTTTTGTTTTTTTACTCTTTTTGACTTTTTTTTCTTTTTTCTAAGTGGTAGTAAATGTGAACCTGCAAAATAAACGTTACACAAACGTATTAGTATAATAACTCGGAAAGAAAGAAAAACGTGCTAAAAAAGAATACGAATACGAAAATAAAAACACAAATACAAAATAAAAATACAATAAGAATACGAATAAAAGAAAAAAACATGCTAATTTAGAGTCATTAGCTTGACTTTAAACTCCCTGATGTTCTAGGGTGCAGGATCCTCAAGGTCCACGCAGAATTCTTGCTGGTCGAACTGGTGGCCGAGTTATGCCTTCAAGCATTGTCCATTGACTTTGAATTCCTCATGTGTATCATTGTTCCGAATCTGGATAGCTCCGTGAGGGGAAATGGTGACTACCATGTATGGTCCGGTCTATCTAGACTTTAGCTTTCCTGGGAACAGCTAAAGGCGGGAATTGTAGAGCAATACCTGTTGACCTGCATGAAACTCGCGGTGAATAATTTTCTTGTCATGCCATTTCTTAGTCCTCTCCTTGTAAAGCTTGGCATTTTTATAAGCTCCAAGACGAAACTCATCGAGTTTCTCGAGCTATAGCATTCTTTTCTCGCCAGCTTTGTCAAGATTAAAATTTAGTCAACGCAGAGCCCAATATGCCTTATGTTCAAGCTCGACTGGTAGATGACAGGCTTTCTCGTAAACCAGCTAGTATGGTGACATCCCGATGGGGGTCTTGTATGCAGTTCTGTACGCCTATAGTGCATCGTCCAACTTGTTGGACCAGTCTTTCCGTGATGGGCTCACTGTGACTTCCAGGATGTGCTTGATTTCTCGGTTGGAAACTTCAACTTGGCACTGGTCTGAGGGTGATAAGCTGTTGCAATCTTGTGCATAACTCCATATTTTGTTAGTGCATTAGCAAGAAGGTTGTTACGGAAATGTTTACCTCCATCGCTGATGATTACCCTAGGAGTCCCGAATCTGCTGAAGATGTTCTTTTGCAAGAACTTGGTCACCACTTTTGCATCATTCGTTGGGAGTGCTACAGCTTCTACCCACTTGGAGATGTAGTCAACTGCAAGGAGGATGTAGAGGTTGCGCTCGGATGGCACAAAGGGTCCCATAAAATCTATTCCCCATACTTCAAAGATCTCAACTTCCATGATTCCCTATAAGGGCAATTCATGACGACGGGAAATATTACCTGTCCTCTAACAATGGTCACACTTCTTGACAAACCCTGTAGCGTCCTTGAATAAGAAGGGCTAGTAAAATCCACTTTGAAGTACTTTGGCGGCAGTTCGCTCTCTTGAAAAATGTCCTCCATAAGGGGAGTTGTGACAGTGGTGGAGAATGAGCTCTTGCTCTTCTTGGGGCACGCATCTTTACAAAATTGGTCCTTCCCTTGTTTAAAGAGGTACGGTTCATCCCACATAAAAAATCTGATATCATGCAAAAATCTCTTCCTCTGGTCGAAAGACATGTTAGGAGGCATGATGTTACTCACAAGATAGTTCACAAAATCAGCGTACCAAGGGATTGAAACCACATCTAAAGCATATAGTTGTTCATCAGGAAAAGACTCATTAATTAGGGCAAAAGATGTTACCAACGAGTTATCAAGGCATGAGAGATGGTCAGCTACTAGGTTGTCTGTGCCTTTTCGATCCTGAATCTCAATGTTGAATTCTTGGAGGAGGAGGATCCATCGGATGAGCCTTGGCTTTGCATCCTTCTTCGTGAAGAGGTAGCGAATTGCTGCATGATCTGTGTACACAATTACCTTGTTGCCAAGTAGGTAAGCTCGGAACTTGTCAAGTGCAAAGACCACAGTTAGGAACTCCTTCTCTGTAGTTGCATAGTTGATCTAGGCATTGTCTAGAGTACGACTGGCATAGTAAATAGCATAAAATCCTTTGGCTTTCTTTTGGCCAAGCACCGCCCCAACTACATACTCACTTGTATCATACATGATCTCGAATGGCAGCTCCCAGTCAGGTGATATGATGATCGGTGTGAAAACTAGTGCTGTCATGACCAAGAAAACTTCGAATGCCTTTAACTTTCACAGGATAGGGAAGCTTGTCAATTACCTCTAGCTTAGACTTGTCAACTTCCAGCCCTCCATTTGATATCTTGTGGCATAAAACCACTCCTTCGGTGACCATGAAGTGGCACTTCTCCTAATTGAGGACCAGATTGGTTTCCTTACAGTGCTCAAGTACCTTATCCAAATGCTGAAGACATTCCTCATACGAGTCTCCAAAAACTGAGAAGTCATCCATAAAGATCTCGATCTGCTGCTCGACCATGACAGAGAAGATGGCCATCATACACTGCTGGAAGGTGGCAGGTGCATTACAGAGTCCAAATGGTATTCTACAAAAAGCAAAAGTACCATAAGGATAAGTAAATGTGGTCTTCTCTTGGTCTTCTGGAGCAATTGCAATTTGCAGGTAGCCAGAATATCCATCCAGGAAGCAGTAATAGGCTTGACCTGCCAATCTGTCTAGCATTTGATCAAGAAATGGCAGTGGCAAGTGATCCTTCTGAGTTGCCTTATTTAGTTTGCAAACACGCTAGCTAACTACCATCCATATAGGGATGAGCTCATTGTTCTTGTTGAGGACGACTGTAATTCCTCCTTTCTTTGGCACACATTGAGTAGGACTTACCCACTTTGAATCAGAGATTGGATAGATGATGCCGGCATCCAACCACTTGATCACCTCTTTTCTCACTACTTCCTTTAGCTTTGGATTCAGCCTACGCTAGGCTTCCACAGAAGGGTTGATCTCATCCTTCAGGATAATCTTGTGCTGGCAAAAGGATGGACTAATGCCCTTAGCATCACCAAGCGTCCACCCGATAGCTTCTTTATGTCTTCCGATCATTATGAGAAGCTTCTCTTCTTGTTCCTGGCTTAGTGATGTAGAGATAATAACTGGTAACTTGTTACCTTTACCTAGATAGGCATACTTGAGATGACTGGGTAGTGTCTTGAGCTCTACTTCTGGTGGTGTGATGATGGATGCTTGCAACTTGGGTCTTTGTGTGTCAGCTAATTCCAGGGATTCAGCTGTGCGCACCCATGATATCTGCTCCCTTGTATCTTGCTCGTCTTGCCCTAAATCTGGTACTTGGATTTCCTCCAAATCATCCTCAATGATAGCATCTAGATCATGCACAATCTCATCAATAACATCAATTCGGTAGCAATTGTCTTCAATGGAAGGGTACCTTGCAGCTTCAAAGATGTTGAACACAACTTCATTGTCGCAGACCTTAAACCGTAACTCTCATTTTTCTATGTCAATGCTGGTCTTTCCAGTAGCAAGGAATGGGCGGCCTAGGAGGAGTGGAACTTCATGATCTTCCTCCATCTCCATGATGATAAAATCAACTTGGAAGATCAAAGTATCAACCTTCACTAATACATTCTCAACTATCCCCTTGGGTCTAGTTACAGACCTATCTGCGAGCTGGAGGACTATCAATGTGGACTTCATGTCACCTAATCCAAGCTTTTGGAATATTGAATAGGGCATGAGATTGATGCTGGATCCGAGGTTGATGAGTGCCTTCTTGAAGGTCTGATCTCCAATAGTGCAAGGAATTGTGAAACTACCAGGGTCTTTCATCTTTTGAGGAAGATCCTATGTCAAAACTGCACTGCATCCCCTAGTAAGTGGAATGACCTCAAAGTCGTCAATCTTCTTTTTTTAGATGAACTCCTTGATCTACTTCTGGTAAGAAGGCATTTGCTCGAATGCATCAAGGAGTGGGATGTTGATGTCGAGATTTTAAACAGCTCTAAGAACTTGTGGTAGCTTGGATGAGAAGCTTGCTTGTTCAGCCTTTGAGGAAAGGGTGGTGGAGGATATTTCCTCTCTAGTGGTGGTTTGATCATCTCCACTGTGGGGCTGTTCTTGTCTGCTGCTAGTGGACTTATTCAGAGCTTTTCTTCCTCCTCACTTACTAGGTTTATTGGAGTTTTCACCGATGGGACTTCTACGTTCTTTCCTAAGATTCACCCCACTTCTATTTATAACTGCTTTACAATGCTCCTGTGTGGTAGGCGAAGCTTTAGTGTTGCTTGGAAGTGTGCCCGGCTGCCTTCCATTCAACTGGGTTGCGAGCTGGCTGATTTGCAGTTCCAAGTTTCTAATGGTGGCTTCATGGCTGAGAACTTGCTTTCTCAACTCATCTTCACTCCGGCGATCCTGCTAGTATGGTGCTGGTTGTTGCCATCTCTGCTGGTAAGGCTGAAATTGCTGTGGCGGAGGACCTTGTACATTTCCACCACCTATAGGAGGTCTTTGATGTTGGGGTACCTGCTATCCTGCATTGTTTCTCCATGAAAAATTTGGGTGGTTTCTCCAACCAGGATTATAAGTGTTGGAATATGGATCATTATTCCTATTAGCATTTCCCAAATAATTAACAGATTCAGACATGAAAGAACAAGCCTCAGTACTATGTGAACCACTATAGATTTTGCAAACCTAAGATGATGATGCGGCTGGTGGTACGAAAGTAGTTCGTACTACTTGCGTAAGGGCTGTTACTTCTGCCTTGAGAGTAGCTATTTCGTCTCTCTATTCACTCGCCCCACTCGTGATTGTTGGTGGCCATAGCTTCGATGATGCAGAGGCCATCAACTTCAGTTTTCTCTATTAGGTTTCCTCCGGCTGCCGCATCTAGGTTAACACAAACTTGCAGCTCACATCCATTGTAGAATGTCTCAATGATCATCCATTTAGGGATTCGATGGTGAGGACAATCGCAGAGTAGAGCCTTGAAGCGGTGCCAAGCCTCGTGTAATGATTCACCACCATGCTGTTTAAATTGAGAAATTTTATTGTGCAATTGAGTGGTCTTACCTGGCGGGTAGTATTTCTCCAAGAATTTGTTTGCTAGCTCATCCCATGTCGTGAAGGTGCCTCCAAGAAATGAGTCTACCCATTCTCTAGCATCATCTTTTAAACTATGCTTCAACAGCCAAAGTTTAATGGCATCTTCCGAGACACCATTGTATTTGACCGTTGAATAATGATCTTCAAATGTTTGGATGTGCTTGGCTGGGTTTTCGAAAGGCAGTCCTCCAAACTGATCTTGTCAAATTGCTTGAATAAGATTATTCTTAAGCTCAAAGTTGTTAGCCTCAACAGTTGGATATGTAATAATTGACCTAAGATCGGTCAACCTAGGATGTGATTTTCTCCTCATGTTGTCGACTGGAATGTTGACGATGTGTTGATCAGCCATCTCATCCGTATGTAGATTTCTCCTCCTGATTCTTCGAATAGTTTGTTTGATCTCAGAATCTTGCTTAAGAAGAGGTTGGTTTTCTCGTCGAGTATGTGGCATTCACCTCCTTATACTCGTATAGTACTATAACACTCAACAAAGGAGGATCAAGTGCAACGATAAATAGTGAAAGCGTAATACTTAATCTCAAAATCAAGAAATCTATATCCAATATTAAAGATATTAATTCAAATCTATTTCCCGGCAATGGTGCCAAAAACTTGATGCGGTAAAAGATGGTTCAATTATTCGTGCAAGAGTACACGATCGCACAAGTATTATCGTGATAAGTAAAATCGTCTCCACAGGAAATTTATGGAATTAATTCTCTAAGTACCGGATTATGAATTCTCAATTCTAAGTTAAGCAAATTAGGTGATCGATAGGTTGGTGATTCTAACACTATAAATTAACATGCAAATATAAAGTTGTCAATTCTAAATTCACACCTTAATTATAACTATGAAAATATAGAGCGGATGAAATCTATGCTACAAATCAAGGTCATCACTTTTAATTCTAAGCATATGATACGAATTATTCGATGATAAATATTTAAGCAATTGAATGTAAAAACAATACTTAATTACGAGATATGAAAATACCTCGTCGATCGAATAATCCGAAACGTTGATTACATGCCACGTACAAATATCGAAAGAAGCGGGAATTAAAATTGCTAGAATGGAAACTACAACTAGAACTTGCTCTCTGGAATTTAAAGGATGGAATGGAATGCAATGGGAAGGATCATTTCTCTGGTCCCCGGCTGCTCCTTTTATGGCCTCGATAATTCACCAACTACAAGCGCGCTGGTGGTAGGTAGTGTAGCGCGCTAGTGGTTGGTATGGTGTAACGCGCTGGATGTGGTGTAGCGCACTGGTGGTAGGTGTGTTCTTCGTGTGTAGCGTGCTGGTGGTAAAGGTGTAGCGCGCTGAAGCATGGACGTAGAGCTGGCCTTGTAGCGCGCTAGAGCTGGAAGTGTAGCGTGCTGGACCTTGCCTTGTAGCGTGCTGGACCTTAAAGTGTAGCGCACTGGCTTCGGAAGTGTAGCGCACTGGCTTTGAAGTGTAGCGCCCTTGCCTATGTAGTGCACTGCTTGTCTTTGCTCGTAGTCTTCGCCATACCTACAACAAAATACAAAACTTGACAAGTAACCGATTCCCAAACCAACATGCAAAACATAACAATAACTAAAATAATTACAACTAAAACAACTCAAAACGTGATTAAACATCAAGATAAACACAACCATTTATATGTACATTTACGCGTACATCAGCTAACATAGCCTTATTTGAGCTTACCAATCATCGAAAACCAAGACCTCCTTGCAACTTGAATCGGCACATCCTTGTCCAACTTCGCTAGTGCATTTTCCTTTGTCCCTCCTTGCTACCCCAGTAGAAACCATATAACTTCTGTTCAATCCTTTTGCAAGTCTTGGTCAGAAGGCTAAAGTAGGTCATAATAAACATAGGAATCGAAAGTAAGACAGATTTAATTAAAACCTCTTGAACGGCTCTAGAAAGGAAATGCTCATTTTAAGTACCAATTTTAGCATTTATTTTGTCTTCAATAGAAGCAAAATCGGCCTTTTAAATCTGCCTATTAACGTGGGAAGGCCCAAATAAGTATCCCTCTCATTGCCTCTCCTTATCCCAAGAAGAGAGCAAAGTCGACTCTGATCAAAATCTGACACATTCTTCCTAAAGTAAGTCGAACTTTTATGAAGATTCACCCTTTGTCTAGAAGCCTTAGAATAGATATCCAGAATAGAGAGCACTTGTCTTAATTGAGTCTCCGAAGACCTAACAAATAAAAGAGAGTCATCTGCAAAAAAGAGGTGAATAACAATAAGGGCCCCACGGCCTACCTCAAGACCGTGTATACAATGTAAACATTTAGCATGTCAAAGGAGAGCTGCCAACCCCTCAGTATAGAATAAGAAAATATAAGGCGATAGAGGATTCCCTTGGCAAAGGCCCCTTCTCGGAGTAAAGAACTCACCCACTTGGCCATTTACCTGCACAACATAACGGACAGTACAAACACACCTTATAATAAGATTAACAAAAGGAACTTGAAAGCTCATAGCATGAAGCATTCATTCTAAAAAGGGCCATTTGATTCTGTCATAAGCTTTCATCATGTCCAACTTAAGCGCATACCACCCTCATACTCTAGACGTCTTCTTCTTTAAATAGTGGTAAGACTCAAAAGCAACCAGCGCATTATCTATGATTAACCGACCTAGAATAAAAGCACTTTGGTTCTCGTGGATAATATCATTCAAGAAGGCTTTTAACCTGTCAGTAATAGCTTTAGCAATAATTTTCATCACAACATTACACAGGCTAATGGGACGATACTCAGAGCTTGAAACATGGCATTTGACCTTAGGAATAAGAGCAATAATAGTATCATTCATCGCAGATGGTCAGCCCCTTCGTTAAGTACAGCAAGAGAGAATTTGGTTACGATGGGTCTATGACATCCTAGTGCTTCTGGAAAAAGAGAGGAAGGAAGCCATCTGAGCCTGGAGCTTTAGATGGGTACATTGTTTTAAGCATATCCAACACTTCCTCTTTTGAATAAGGAACACCCAATTATTGATTCATGGCCTCTATCACGCGCACCTCAACAAGATTAGCAACTATGTCAACCTACACAAGAGCCTCAGACTAAAATAAGTTAGTATAATATGAGCAAAATTCCTTTTCGAGTGCTAGCCAACCCCGAATGATATTTGCATCTTGTCCCTCCAACTAGGTAATTTGATTTCTAACTCCATGGTGCTTTGCCTTTTGATAGAAAAATTTAGTGTCCCGATCGCCATCCTGAAGCCAATCTACCCATGATCTTTGTGCCCACAAGACCTCTTTTCGGGATAAAACTTCTTTATAGTGCCAAAGTAGACCCTCTAGCTCTCATTTCCTGTTAGGAATCAAAGGTTGCGCTTGCAATATATTAACATTGGACTCCAATTCACCTTTTTGTTTATGCACATTTCCAAAAACTTGTTTATCCCTGCCTCTTAAATGATTAGCACATGAAGTGAAATTTGTCCAAATATCGATATCATTAGAATTATCCCAGCCAGCTTGGATCTCTTTTCCAATGTTCTCATGTCATTCCCACATTTGTTCAAATCGCAAATGCCTAGGAATAGGTCAGAGTACTTCCGTCCGCATATGGCCACATAATGGAGAATGGTCTGATCCGATGCGCAGTCTAGCCTCGACTTCAGAATAAGGAAATAGCTCCAACTAGTCTAAAGTAGCAAAAACTCTATCTAGCTTACACTCAATATGTTCCCCATTAATCCGACCATTAGTCCAAGTGTACCACAATTCTGACTGCTTAACTTCAGTGAAATCACAGAACTATATAGTCTCCTAAGAGATGTCAAGCCTTTTTTGTGGGATAAGAGCACCTCCTCTTTATTCAAACAGGGACCTAACTTTGTTAAAGTCTCTCTCGCATAACCAGGGAAGTGATGACCTCTGCTTTATTTCCCAAAGTAAAGTCCAAGATAAATGCCTATCTTCAGTATTTCGCCAGCTGTAAAAACCTGTAAATCTCCAAACAAAAAATCCATGACTTCCACATCTATATGGTAAGGGGAAAATGAAAGAAGGTTAATAGTCATACCTCTCTTCCAGAAAAGGACAAGCCCACCACTATGTGATATACCTGAACCCTGACAAGGAACGTAAATATCGCATTCGAAATGAAGTCACCATTTCAAGTTCTCCACTTCCGTCTCTTCCAACTTATTCTCACAGAGGAAGAGAAGATAGAGAGAGCAGTCTCTGACTAGTCTGCTGAGCTGACAAACTATTCTGGGACTAATGATTAACCGTCGTCTCATATGCTGAGGAATTCAAGATATTCGAAATAGCAAAAAGTTGCTTGCTAGCAAGATATTATAATTCTTCCCCAAAGGTGCATTTTCATTTCTTTCCAGTTATTGAAACATCTGCCTGATTTCTTTGAATTTAAAATGCCAGCTCTCTACAAGTCGTTTCCATTTTCTAATAGTTTCTGAGTTCATATTCCCCCATAGCTCTATTGAAAATGGATGTCTAGTCTTTGCATCAGTCCTAGTCTCTAACAGATTCGTCATCTCCATATATGTATCAACATCTTGTGTTTTGTTTGTAAACTCCACTGATTTGCTTGAGTTGACGTAAGCTTGTACTTCTCCATTCCTTTGCTCATGCTGTTCTGACAACTGCTTATGCTTGTTATCCCCTTATGGTTCAGAATTGAACTCCATTGCTTGCCTTGAAATGGTGCATGTTTTTTCCTACAAAAAGAGAAGTCTGCAGTGAGGCAGTAGATATCGGTATGGATCAAAATCAATGAAAGAGAAACATGGGTTAGAGGGGATTTGAGTAAGGGAGATAGGGATCCTCTTTTTTGATGTTCGATACTCAGTGACCAGGCTGTCGCCTAATGAAGATGAAGCTTCTTTTTCATGCGAAATTTCTTGAGTTTAATCCAAATCCTGAAAGAGAAGTTTGTAAACCCTTAACCAGATGAGCATCGTTTGACTTGGTCGGGATAAGATGGGTCTCAATTTCGGTTCTTGTCCATCTATTCCCTCTTACGAGTTGTGAATGCATCCTAGCATAGGAGGATTGCTCTTTATTAGTACTAGTTGAACAATAGGGAACGAAAGGAGGAGCCTTCATCCAATCCTTATATCTTCCAACCGAAGAAAGATTCACAATGTTGTCTTCTTCCAGATCGCATAATTTCTCTATGTGACCAAGACACCCACACCTATAACAGAAGGACATAAGCTTTTCATATTTGAAAGAAATAGTAGCCAACATGCCACCATCAAAATGGATCTTCTTGGAGCTCAAAAGTGCAACTTTTACATCCAGATTGATCTAAACTCGCATAAAATTTTCACGTAACTCCTCAGTATTATCCAAAGCCTTGAAAGAACCCATAATGTTTCCAATAGCATAAGTAGTTTCAATATTATAACCACCCATAGGTAGATCGTAAATCCTAACCCAAAAGGGGATATGGAAAAATTTGATCACAGATGGCTGGATATCATCGGTGATCTCCCTAAGGAGGAGAACATTCTTATCAAAAAGCCAGGGTTGATTAATCATGACCCAATCTAGATCACACTTAGATTGGAAGATAAAATTAAATCAATTGCGTCCTATTTTGGATATCGTCAAGTCATTCCTGGGTCTCCACACCTCTCTCAAAACATTTTCAAAAGCCGTGGGGTTTATTGATCTTTCCGACCACACAAGCCCCACCAGAGAGAGATTATGTGCCAGTCATTCCTCGTTAGAAGAGACGAATGAAACCTCCAAAACATCTTCATCTGTGGGTGGTAGGTTCATGGACACAGCTACCAAAATCAAGACTAGAAACCAAATTAAAGAATCGATCATGACTCGATTAGAAGCTGTCTCAACAAGATAGATTAAAACATGAAAAAGAGAGAAAAACAATTAGAGAATAGATAGCAGGGAACTGAGTAGAGGAAGAGGAAGGATCAGATCAGAAGGCTGGTATGGTGTTGAAGCGGCCCTAGGAAAGGAGAAACTCTATCAGAAGAGAATAAACCCTAGAAAGGCTATTGTGCCAATTCTATATACGTTTTTTTATTCTCATAAGGCTATTACAAAAATATTATGCACTAAAGGAAAATATTTTGCAGATGAAAGTTTGCATGGGTCTCTCGGTTATTCCATAGCCGCAGGAATATTTAGAAACTGCAAGAGTTTTATGGAGGAATATTTTGTGGAATATTTAGGGGTCGAAAATGCTTATGAAGCTGACTTGAGTGCAGTGCCACAAGCAGTAGAGATGGGGCATGATGATGCAATAAATATAGGGTCGAAAATACATGCAAGAGAATACGATTGCATAAGTAATATAGTAGTAATTAAGATCGTTTCAATAGGGACAGATAGATCAAATTTCTAAGTAATGGATTGTGTATTCTCAATCTTAATCTAAGCAATTGAAATCGAGTGATTGGTTGATTAGTTTATTGCTACAAATTGTTACGTAAACCTAGGGTTGTCAATTCTAAATTCACACCACAATCAAATTATAACTACGAAACAAAACGAAACAATGAAACGGATATAACCTCATGCTAGAAACTAAGGTTGTTAATCTCAATCCAAAGCACACACAATATGAAACAATAAAATGATTCACAATCAAGTAGCTGAATAAAATGACAACACTTGATCGCAAGATATTAAAATACCTCGTCGATTGAATGACAAATACCTCGTCGATTGAATGAATCAAATTGTCGATTACAATCCTTAGCAACAAAAACGATGAAAACAAAAGGCTAGGGTTATGAGTCTTGTACGAAAGCAATCAAGAGTTATCTTTAACCTAGGACTTTAGGCATATTTATAGCCAAGTCAAACTTCCTAATTAAAAGAAACCTAAACTAATCTAAACAGGTAAAGCTCCACTTCCCAAACATCTGAAAATCCTTCTGCTTAGTGACCGCTGGCTTCTTTGCATAAACACCGTCAGCGATTGTGATAGTTGGCCTCTCAAACTCATCTTCTGTAACTCCCACAATGACTATTGGGCTACCGGAACAGCTCTCTCGAATCTTTGTTAAGTTTTCTCATAATCACTCTGAATCTCATCTAGCTCGCCTTTTTTTGATCACCTATAAAACATATAAAAATGATACATATCCCGCTAATTGACACAACACAGCAAAACAAATCAAAGGCATACACAACGTGACATGAACATGCTTTAAACACAACTAAGACGTACTTGACAGACACTAATGTGACACGTGTTTATGCACGCATCACATGACAAAAGGGTGGCATGTTTATGACTCAAGATTATTGGGGAGTTTAGGGTGGTAACCCACAGATATAGGAAATGCTTACAGACACTTTGCAAAAACTGCAAGCAGATGATGGAATAATGCACAAGCTTTTTTCTTGCGACTTATTGGTGAGACTTTTCCTTGTTGCATTGTTTTGTTTTTTTCCATATGTTCTTGCAGCTGGTTTTGTTTACTGACTTCTACGACAGTAGCATTTTTTCTCTCAAAACTTCTTTATATACATACTCCTAAAAAGTAGTCCTTAGATTAGAAGAAAGAAAGAAGGAAGAAAATAGAGAAGGAGAAGAAATGGTTGAATGGGCCAACCATTGCAACATGAGTAAAGAAGTTTTGGGCCTAGAACTTGAAGCAGCCCAAATTACTAAGTCTAAGAAAGAGAGGCTGAGCTTTCCGAGAATCACAGATAGGATTAATAAGCTTCCTGAAATAGTTTCCAGGAATATTTCAAAGGACAAATGTCATGATCACTATCATTAGCACAAAACCCACGGTGGTTCCTAGCAGAAAAATTTTATCCGTACAGATATTTTCCCTTTCTTGCTCGTTCAACAATCCTACTCTTCTCCCTTCTAGTTTTTCAACATGGTATTAGAGCACTAGCTCCACATACCACATACACCTTCAAACTTCCCTTACCCTTCTTTCTAGATGTCTAAAAATGAACTTGCTATAAATATTTCTATTGCCATTGGAGATGCAGCCCAACATATACCAACCAACAAGTTCACCAACCTCTTTACGTGTATCGCAGTGAGAGCCCTACCGAGGTACTTGTTTCCCCTCTCCTTAATAAGAGGAATTACCATTCGTGGACACAGGCTATGAGCCAGTCCCTTGAGTAAAAGAAACTCAGTTTTATTGATGGAACCATCTTAATCCCCTCCTCAAATGATCCTCTATTTTTTTCATAGAAGAGGTGCAACACCTTGGTCATTCGATGACTGATTCAGTCTATTAAACTCGAGCTTGGAGAAAGCATACTTTGGTTTGATTCCATAGCTGAGATGTGGGAGCATCTTCGAGAGCGCTTTAGAAAGGGAGACTTCGTCAAAATAGAAAATCTTAAGAACAAAATTGCTAACTACTCTCAAGGTATACTCTCCATTAACGAGTACTTCTCTCGGTATAAGTCATTGTGGGATCAACTAGTCCAATTTAGGCATGTTCCTGTTTGAAAGTGTAAGACTAATAGCACTACAACCATAGCTAAGGTCATAGAACAACTTGAGCAAGATAACATTATGGGATTCCTTACAGGCTTGAATGAAAATTTGTCTAGCATAAGTGCATCTCTTATAGGATTCTCTTCCCAATTCATATGAGACTCATTAGAGATTGGAGAAGCATAAGTGCAGCAATAATAGCTCTTTTTCCAGCAAAGAGGTTTAGATTGAAGAAGCCCTTTTACACATATTGTCAAAGAGAAAGTCAAACTATTGAAAAGTATTTCAAACTACATGGATTCCAGCTGGGTGGAAATCAAGACCATAATCAGAGTAGGTGATGGCTGCTATAAGCAATTTTGCAAATAATGGCAAAGCTAATTTTGGATTTACCAAGGAGCAGATGAAGGGATTGATGAATTTGATGCAAAAAACCATCAGTCAAGGATCATCTCTGGTGGTGTACAGGTTTCTAAAGCCAACGCCTTGACCTATTTAACTCAATCACAGATCAACTCTGCAGGTACTCTCTCTACCAATACTTTGCAGCAGACAACTTTAGACTCTGTAATGTGGATCCTGGATTCAGGAGCAACCACATATATTTCATGTTTGATAGAAGCTTTTGCGAAGGTTAAGTCAATGGATCCAAAATCCATAACCTTGTCATATGGGTTCCAGGTCCTCGCAACTCACCTTGGAATGGTTCAACTAATTTCATAACTTGATCTATTTGATGTTCAATTCGTCCTAAAATTTGTGTTCAATTTAATATCAGTTAGCCAATTGGTTAATGACCTGCCAATATCGCTGATTTTTTATTCGAATTGTTGTGTATTACAGGATCATACCATGTAGAAGATGATTGGTAATGTTGAGTGAGTTCATGGGCTTTACCTCCTCAACCAAACCAGCCGCATCACAAGAACCTAACCTCTATCAACTCGGATTACATCTAACATAACCTAGAGGTATGGCATTGTAGACTTGGACATGCTCCTCATTATAGTCTTTTACATTTAAAGAAAATTGGGCCTGCAATTTTTGTAGAATCGGAGTTTCCTTGTGATTGTTGTCATTTTTCATAATAGAAAAGATCACCATTCAGATCTAGTTCAAAAAAATGTTGGTTCTTTATTGGAGTTAATTTATGTGGATGTGTGGAGGCCATATTCGAGGCCTTGCTATGATGATTTTTCCTATTTTCTCACCATAATAGATGACTATTCAAGAGCCACGTGGGTATATTTGATGAAAGCAAATTCTGATGTTGTATCTAATCTTAAAAGTTTCTACATAATGCAGGAAAGCCAATACAAGGCCATAGTAAAAGTGAGAAGATCTGACCAAGGAAAGGGATTCTTGATGCAATCTTTCTTCCAACAGAAGGAATCCTACATGAGATGACATGTACTTATACTTAGTAGCAAAATGGATGTGTCGAACGGAAGCACTAGCATATTCTAAAAGTGGTAAGAGCTATTTGATTTGAGGCTTACCTACTTATAGAATTCTAGAGCGTGTGCATTCTTCACGCAGTGCATTTGATTAATCTTATGCCATCCACATCATTGTCCAATAGAACACTTTATGAAGTCCTATATCAAAGGTTTCCATCGTACTCTCATTTACGAGTCTTTGGTTACTTATGCTATACTACAATAGTCCTAAGAATGAGAAAATTTGATCCAAGAGCACGTCATTATGTGTTCTTGGGATATCATATTGGAATCAAGGGGTATAAATTATATGATTTGGATAATCACACCGCCTTTTCTTCTAGGGATGTGACATTCTATGAAAACATCTTTCCTTATCAGACCACATTACACGAATCTGACCCTACCATCAGACCATTACCTGTCTCACCCTTAGACTTTGATGATCAAGAAGACATACCCACACTAGATCTTGTAAGTGAAGAATAACCTGCTGAACCATCAACAACAAATGAACCAACATCAACTAACCTCAGAAAGTCCACCAGAGTTGCACAAAAGCCTTCCTATTTCGGATTATGTGACAAATCACTATCTTGGATCTTGCCATAAAGCCTTTATTGGAGCTTTCGACTGTGATCAAGAGCAAGCAAATTTTGATGAAGCCCATAAGTCAATCTGTTGGGAAGAAGCAATGAAAGCAGAGCTGAATGCGTTAGAAGTCAACAACACATAGGATATTGTGCCTTTACCATCCAGAAACCAATTGGGTATGGATGGATATACAAGATAAAGTGATAGGTAGATGGCATGATAAAAAGATTCAACGTGAGGTTAGTAGCAAAAGGATACACTCAAGCTTTTGGTATTGATACATCGATACTTTTTCTCCCGTAGTCAAGATGAGCACTATTTAGATAGTTTTGGCTATTGTAACAAGTTTAAATTGGTTCGTAGAACAACTTGACATTAATAATGCTTTCCTCCACGGTGATGCCTAAAAAGCAAACAATTGTCTCTAGAAGTTTTTTGGAAGCCAAATAGAGAGTGATGCCTCCTTCTGCTACGAATTGCAATGGCTCATATATCTTTTAGATGATTTGCAAATTCCTCACAGTCATCCGATCCCCATTTGTTGAATTAATCTTTTTGGCCATCTATATTGTGGAAAATCCAATATTCTATGAGTGGACAAAGCACATTGAAATTGATTGTTATTTAGTACGAGAGAAGGTATAAAATGGGCTGATTCGATTGTTCCATGTTCTAGCACTACATCAGATAGCTGATATACTAACTAAACTGTTCCCTCCATCAACGTTCCTCTATCACGTGTCCAAACTTGGCCTGTTCAACATCCACAGTCCAACTTGTGGGAGCATATTAAAATTACCTTTCCCCAAGAATAGTTCTTAGATCAAAATGAAGAAAGAAAGAATAGAACAGAGAAGAAGAAGAAAAGGTTGAACAAGCCAACCATTGTAATCTGATGGGCTATAAGTTTTGATCTGAAGTCCAATGAGTTTATGCAAGAGCAAAGACGTCCAAGAAGCCCAAGGGAAGCCCATGCACATTCTTTATGCTATTTAGGAAGTTATTTGCTCTCAGATTTCATTTTGGAAAGTTTGAAGCTATTTTGGAAGCTTAGCAAGCACATATTATTCTGGAAATATGCATGGACGTGTATCAACCTATTTGGGATGTCTATCAACCTATTTTGGATGCATAACACCTATTTGGGATGCCTTGTAGAGCACACAATCTCCTGAATGCATGCGCACGTGAATTTCAGCTTATCTTGGACATGCATCCCTAAATTTTAGGAATTGCATCTATTATGTTTTAGGATGTGATATTTACTATATATTATGTTAGTTATCTATATTAAGATTGTTTTCCTACTTAGTTGAATATTTTTGCCAGAATCTTTTAAAATTAGGAAGGAGAGTTTTGGTCAGCCTTGAACTCCTTATTTGGAGTTAGTTTTTGTTTAGGAATACTTTTGTACTTTGAGGCCTATATATAGGTCATTCTATGCAATAAAATGTGACACACAAATTTGAGAGAAAACTCGTGGCTTTGCCCATCGTGGTTCTTCGGAACTATTCGAACATAATGGAGAGATTCCATTTGTTCACCTATTGACTTATCAAGCGGATTTCCATCCCCGCTTATGGTGTCTTCACTTCCTATCAAGGTTTGCGTTTTTTCACTATTGTTACGGGTCGAGGTTAATCAACACCAAGGTTCAGTGCAAAGGAGCAAGGCATGGGTTGCGATCAATTCCATCCTAAAGTAGCATGGTTGTTGCGGATCTTCTTCAAGTTCTCAAAGTTGTCCATTGCTTGAGTTGCAGTCGTTTATACCAAGGTTCTTGTAAGGATAGATTTGTGGGTTGCGGTCTGTTCCACCCCAAGTAGCATGGTCCGTTGTGATTCTTGTGCCGAGATCATATCATTTGGTATCAGAGCTATGGCTTGCTACTATCTATCCTTTTAATTTATGTTCTTATCATTTTAGTTTTATTACTTTTGTATTTTGAGTGAAAAAAAAACAAAAATAAAAAAAGAGAAGGTTTGCACCGTTAGGAGGCACAAGTAGAATGTGTGCTCAAAGACGATTTAATGACAAATCCCTTTCAAGAGGAGGGGAATGATATGAATCTGATGGGCTATAAGTTTTGATCTGAAGTCCATTGAGTTTATGCAAGAGCAAAGACGTCCAAGAAGCCCAAGGGAAGCCCATGCACATTCTTTATGCTATTTAGGAAGTTATTTGCTCTTAGATATTGTTTTGGAGAGTTTGAAGCTATTTTGGAAGCTTAGCAAGCACATATTATTCTGGAAATATGCATGGATGTGTATCAACCTATTTAGGATGGCTATCAACATATTTTGGATGCATAACACCTATTTGGGATGCCTTGAAGAGCACACAATCTCCTGAATGCATGCGCACGTGAATTTCAACTTATCTTGGACATGCATCCCTAAATTTTAGAAATTGCATCTACTATGTTTTAGGACGTGATATTTACTATATATTATATTAGTTATCTATATTTAGATTGTTTTCCTACTTAGTTGAATATTTCGGCTAGAATCCTTTTAAATTAGGAAGGAGAGTTTTAGCCAGCCTTGAACTCCTTATTTGGAGTTAGTTTTTGTTTAGGAATACTTTTGTACTTTGAGGCCTATATATAGGTCATTCTATGCAATAAAACGTGACACACAACTTTGAGAGAAAATTTGTGGCTTTGCCCCTCGTGGTTCTTCAGAACTGTTTGAACATAATGGAGAGATTCTGTTTGTTCACCTATTGACTTATCAAGCGGATTTCCATTCCCGCTTGTGGCATCTTCACTTCATATCAAGGTTCACGTTTTTTCACTATTGCTATGGGTCGAGGTTAATCAAGACCAAGGTTTAGTGCAAAGGAGCAAGGCGTGGGTTGTGATCAATTCCATCCTAAAGTAGCATGGTTGTTGCGGATCTTCTTCAAGTTCTCGAAGTTGTCCATTGCTTGAGTTGCGATCGTCTAGACCAAGGTTCTTGTAAGGATAGATTCGTGGGTTGCGGTCTGTTCCACCCCAAGTAGCACGGTCCGTTGTGATTCTCGTGCCGAGATCACATCATGAATTTGATGGGCCATAATATGAATCTGATGGTGCAAGAAGTTTCAAGCAAGTTTGTGCAAGTCGAAGGACGTGTCGATGAAGCCCATGCAAGTTTGCGTAAGACCAAGGATGTCCATGAAGCCCATGCAAAGCCCATGCACGTTCATGAAGCTATTTAGGAAGATATTTGCTCTCAGATTTCGTTTTGGGAGAGTTTGAAGCTAATCTGGAAGCCTATAATGCACGCAATCTTCTGGAAGCATGCACGTATGGAGATCAACCTATTATGGACGTGCATCAACCTATTTGGACGTGCATCAACCTAATTTGGACGTGCATCAACCTATTTTGGAAGCATGGAACTTTCTCAGATTCTACTTAAGCTATTTAGTAAAGACAATAGTTTTGTTTAGGAAATTATATTCCAGCAACCTATGGCTTGTTTAGGATGTGAATCTACTTATATCTACTAGGTATTATATGCTTAGATTACTTCTTGTTTAGTAGAATACAATCTGACCAGAATTCACCTA
Source organism: Hypericum perforatum (assembly GCA_012979155.1). NCBI lineage: Eukaryota > Viridiplantae > Streptophyta > Magnoliopsida > Malpighiales > Hypericaceae > Hypericum > Hypericum perforatum. Next base: position 12,092 of record SOPF01024557.1, on the reverse strand, counting down.
TTTAGGATTAAGTATAATTTGTTCAGATTGCAAGCTCCTTTTTAGGAGTTAGTTTGTTTAGGAATGTTTGAAGACTTTGTAGCCTATATAAAGGCATCTTAGCATAATAAAACGTGGACCCCAATATATGAATTCATTCTGAATATTATAAGTCTTTGACTTGGTGAGTTTTGATAACTCTTCTTGTTCTTGCCTAAGCTTGTGTGTCGTTTAGCTGGAACTTTATTTTAACTTATCAAACAAGTCTTCCATCCTTGTTTGTGGCGTGATTCGACTTGGACTAAGGTTCTCAGATTGCTCTTGGCTCGGGTTGAGTCTCTTTTGCCAAGGTTTTTGCTAGTTCAGTTTGTGGGTTTGAAGTCTACTCCATCCTAAGTAACAATAGATCCGTATAATTGTGTTTCTCCTGCCGAGATCACATCAGATTTCGGGCCCAGAACTGAAGCAGCCCAAATTACCTAAGTCCAAGAAAGAAAGGCCGAACTCTCCGAGAATCACACAAAGGATTGAGAAACTTCCTGGAATGGTTACTAGAAATATTCCAAAGGACACATGTCATGATCACACTATCATTGACACAAAACTCACGGTGGATCCTAGCTGAGAAATTTTGTCCGTACAGATATTTTCTAGAAAATGAATCTTTTCTCCTTTTATAAATAGACACATGTACAATTGTAAAAGGCAAACTTTCAGCCATTTCAATATAGTAAAATTCATAAATCTCTTCCTCGTTCATTCCTTTTCCCTTCCTGTTCCTTCGACAATCCCGCTCTTCTCCCTTCTAGTTTTTCAACAATGTATATCACTTATGTGACTTAGTTTTCTTTTGACTATGCGTATTGAGTATTCCATAAAGGGTCTGAGTGTTATTGTTACTTTACTTTTCTTTTTATTAATAAAGGACGATATTATTAAAAGAATGTTTTGGATTGCTGGTGTTTCTTCCTAATTTACATTTTATACACAATTCTCTCATTCCTCGCTCTTTCCTATCCAAGTATTTCTACTTCACATTATGTTCCCTTGATGGTTCGGATATCTCTTTTTTTAGTCTTCATCTTCTCATTATAGTCTATATTAAACTAACCAAACCGATGAATCGAAATAAAATAAAATGCACGATCCGATTTTACGACGTACTGTCTAGAGTACAAGGTAAACGCTAACTAATAGCCTCTTTTCCACCTGACCGAGTTGGAACGGCAAAAGTCCGACTTGAATTGCGAAATGGGTATACTGGGGACAATGAAAAGTTGTCCCTAAATAAGGACTTAAATCTGGGTCATTAGATTAGAATATATTCTAAAAGATCCTAATCTAATGACTATTAATGACCAGGGACATTTACGATTTTTGGCAAAGCCAATTAATTTCTCAGTAGTTAATGATTCCCTCTTTTTAGGCAAAATATCATTTAATCTTCCTTTTATAGAAAATTTTAAAATTCGAATTCATTAATTAGTTACAGCAAAAAGGAATTAACACACGTTCTCCCAAAAAAACCGTCCACCTTCCCTCCATTAATCAAAAACTGTTCATTTTGTAAGAAACAAAATATCAAAAAAAAACCTCCACATTCCATATTCTCCGGAAAAGAAACAAAACATCAAAAAAATAAAATAAAGAACGAAGCCTCTCCTCATCTTTCTCTCCATCGAACACATTCCAGCCTCCTCTTTCCGTCAAACCCGTCATCGTCGTACCCATTCCAGCTACCCTAAACCTTAAACCCACTCGACCTGCCTCTCCTCGTCGAAGCATGTCCATCCTCCGAAGCCCGTCGAAGCGCCACGACCCAATAATTCATAACATGGAACCAGTGATGTAAGACTTTGTACCAGTAATGTTGGACTTTGAATCAGTAATGTATGATTTTGAACCGGTGATGTAGGACTTTGAATTAGTAATGTATGACTTTAAACCGGTAATATAGGACTTTGAACCAATGTTGTACGACTTTGAACCAGTAATGTATGACCTTAAACCAGTAATATAGGAATGTGAACTAATAATCTAGAAGGTTGAACCAATAATTTACAACATGGAACCAATAATGTAAGACTTTGTACCAGTAATGTTGGACTTTGAACCAGTAATGTATGACTTTGAATCGGTGATGTAGGACTTTGAACCAGTAATGTATGACCTTAAACCGGTAATGTAGGACTCTGAATCAATATTGTAGGACCTTGAACCAGTAATATATGACCTTAAACAAGTAATGTTGGAATGTGAACCAATAATCTGGAAGGTTGAACTAATAATTTATAACATGGAACTAGTAATGTAAGACTTTGTACAGTAATATATGACTTTGAACCAGTAATGTTGAACTTTGAACCAGTAATATATGACTTTAAACCGGTGATGTAGGACTTGGAAGAAGTCAAAAACGTCAAAATGATAGGAGCTTGGCTGATTTTTGTTTTAATTGTATTTAGAACTAATGACGGCTCAAAATAGGATTTCGGGAAAAAAGTGTACTTAATGGAGAGAGAATATAGGTTATTAATGTGATTTCGACGTATTAGGTGGAGTAGTTATGATTTAATCCTAATTAGGTAGATGGTTATTAATAGAGAGAAAAACTACATCAGTTAGTAGATTTGGTTAATTGATTATATTAACCTTGTCCCTAAATAAGGACAAAATAATTGTCCTTATTATAGCCGCTCCCCTTGGATTGAAGGATCTCACAATTGCGAGGACCAAATGAAAAAATGTTCCGCACTTTACATAGAAAGGATGTCAATTTACCATTCGCCTCACAGATGTGAGGCCGCAATTGAGAGGAAATCTATGCAACTACCGAGTTCAAGTAGGGATAACAATTCAACCCGAATATTAAGGATCTATATTATCGAAGATTTAAAAAATTAATCTTTTTAGAGTATAATATTTTTAATTCTATAAATTCGCATGTCAACTCCCATCCCGCCCAAAATTTAAGAAAACACAACTTATTTGAAGAAGAAAAGGGCAATCATTGGGTTACTTAAAAAGAAATGCAAGAATTTTGGTCTTAAAGCTCAGACCATCCATAGAGAAGATCGTGCGATATCCCACGGAAATATGAGTATATGGGTCTAAGTAGATCTATCTAATGGATATATGGATATGTTCTAACTGATGGGTCTATGGGTAGGGTCTGGGTCTGGGTTTATATCGATCCAATCCAAACCTAGACCCTATTAAAATTAATATATACAAATTCATACCATACCCATAACCCGTAAACCCTAAGACTCACCAGGTACGATAAGGGTCTGACCACATGGTATGGATCTTTTTGCCATCCCTAATCCCACGCGTCAGGCTCCCATTTGCAAGGAGCGGACGTGTCCCTAATATGCGCAAGAGGCGTGTCAGGGGTTCTCCCGGCAAGCTCATGCCACGCTGGCGATTCTTCCGCGTTGCGCTGTTGTTAGGCCGTGTAACTCTTTTGCCACGCATTTTTTTTAAAAAAAATTTACAGAAAAAAATTCGTTGAAATTTTTTTAAATTCTTTATACCATTTGCACTATTTTGTTCGAATAAAATATTTTTCTAACTTTAAAATTCTTCATTATTTGTATGTAATTTTCTAATGTATGTGGTTTAGATTGAGTCCAAAACTTTATGTGGTCAAAATTCGTTTTAGAATCCTATAAATAGAGATTATTCTCAATTCATTTTTCCATATCTCTACTCTCATCCATCCTTGCATTTTTCTTTAATATCTATTATATTTTCTAGTAATGGATTCTAATCAGCGTAATCATGATTATGATTAGACGAGCTAGCTTTTAAGATTAGATTCTAATAACGATTTTGATCTAGAAAACTAGTCACACCATACCCAAAGCTTTTCAGAAATGTAAGATTTTTTTTAATTCTATCAAAAACCTAATAACACTTTGTCCGAAATCCAACTACATTTCAGCATAACTTTGTTCTCCCATTTGAACAAAATTTTTACCAACCACCACCATACCCTCTGCCTAGATATTTATCACATATGTTGAGCCAACAACCATGGCCAATGCCTCATTAACCCAGGCCAATTCAACCCAGGCCAAGTCAACAAAGGTGTCAACAACCTATTGACCTGACGATGGACGATACAACCCTGAATAATAGTGAAGGAAGGACTGTAAATGAATCATGGAATTTTAAAAAAGGTAGTGCTCAAATATTTGCTTATGTTAGGCATAGTAAAGATGCCATACAATCCAACCTACAAACGGGCTAAGGTCTTTGGATAAGAATCAGAGCATTCTTTGCCCAAGCTCAAAAAGAGAATTCGATTGAGATTAGCCCAAGAAATTTGAAGGCGATGAAAAGTCATTGCGGCCGTCTGAGTCATACATGCAGCAAGTGTATTGTGGCACATAACAAGACATCAAAAAGGCATAAGAGTAGACAACAAGACTCAAATGTAATGACAGAGGCTAACCAGCTATATTTCAATTCTGAGAAAAAAAATTCTTAGATATGGAAGTGTATGAAGCAATCATGAGAAAACGTCACAAGTGGAACCCTAAACTAACGGGTTCCATAGTTGGCACATCTATGGGGGCACAAAATGTATCAAGTGGTGGAACTTCTAAACGAACACGAACCACTACAGAGGAGACTCATTTAATCCCACCAACCCTCCTACCCTGATGAGTCAAGAATCGATAATGTCGCATCTACCTGGGAGGGAGGATGCCAAAAAACAAATACCAGCCAAATAAAAGAAAAAGGCCACTCTAAGCAAAGATACAAAGCCTGAAAAAAATGAGAATTTGCAAATTTGCCGCCAAAAAGTGAATGCTGAACTGGAATCTTTTATAGCCGCCACAGAGTGCCGTGAAGATAAAAAAATTGTTAAAATCCTTAATCGATTGTGGAAACGACTTAACCCCCTCTAAAGTAGCCTTAAATAAGTCGTAATCAAGTGCATCATTAGTTAATGTACTCGTATTTTATTTTAATGCAATTTTAGTTGATTGTATTTTTACTTTATTTTAATATAACTTTTAAGTAATCATTTAATATAATTTTGGTTCGTTCAAAATTATTTTTAACCCTTATAAACTCAATTAACATCATATCCAAGTTTGATATAGTGACTGTATTTAGAAAAATAAGCTGAGTTAAGGTAGTGTAGAATTACTGTAGCAGACTTGTTTCTATGAAGGAAAACTGAAATTAGAACTCTAAAGATGACATGGACGAGAGAGAAAGGCTGAAAAGTCCATGTTTGAGACTCACTGCTATGGATGATCTCATACTCAAATAGTCAGACAACGTCCCAATGTAAGTTCAACATGTCCCGTATGTATTTTTTTAGAACTAAATCATTAACCCGTATGTATGTTAGAATCGAGGAAAACATATGGTGATTAACACTTCTCCCATTTATGATGACGAAACTAGATACCATGTTCTGGTTAGCCATAAAAATTTTCTCAATCAAAATCATAAATGGTGGAATTGAATAAAAAGGATTAGAGAACAGAACACCACTCACAATTTAGATGTGTCATATGATATTTTCCAACCGTCAACTTGAAAGAACATGGAGAACTGAAATTATTTTTAAGGGGTGGAGAACTGAAACTAGAACGGTGGCAAAGGTCTGATGTAGCGATGAAGGAGTTGAAGCCTTGGACAACTACAAATTTCACCCGGCACCTCGACCTGGTTTGAGTTAGCACTATTCTTGACGGCCCACAACAAGAGCTAGTACTGTTGTTTACCTCTATCATAAGCATCTATGTTCTGAGGTTCACATTCAGGACTAAATAGGCGAACCAGTAGCGCAGTGGATGAACTTACAGAAACAGCTCCACAAGCAGCCCAACGAAGACTCCTTGGAACTGTTACTCTAGGACCTGCAAAGAACAAAAACAAACCATGAAAATACTGTCCGTTTATTACAAGAGAAGGGCAGAAGTTGGCACAACAAATATTATTAAGCATGAGCCAGTACCCCTAGACTAAACGAAGAATACACTTACAAATATTATCTTTTATTGCTCCAATCAACTCGGGATATCAATTTTCATAAGACAATCCGACCAATGGCGCGAGATCTATTGTTTGACCTTGATGATTTGGCTTACTATGGTCAATCAAATGAACTTTCTGACATAGGCTAATTTTTACCAATCTTCCAAACTCCATATAGAAGTTTCCAGCATCCAACAAACCACAACTCCATTTATGAAAATAGGCATAACCATCACAGGCTTTCAACTCCCAAATTAACAAGCAAAGCCATCCTAGCTAATTTAATTCATTATTACAACATGGTATTAAAACACAGTACAATACCGTAATGAAGCCGACAGAGAATCCAGAAACCAAGACCGCCCCCAACGGTGAAAATCTTAGCCGTTTGCTCCATGAGCGTGGAACACGGTTTACAATCGGACCTCATTAGCTCTCCATCCGAGAACCCAAATAAGCGCCTCAGAGCCATCTGCCCAAGCGGGAGAAGAAACGTTCAATATAAAAACACAACAAGCAGCCACTCATGATCTATCATCCCTCTGTCAGAAATTTCGTCGAACAGTTGGACGGCAATCAAAAGAAACAGCAATCCTACGAAACTGGTTCGAACAACTATGCGAAGGGAATGACATATTAATGATACAAAGACATATCCCAACCTAGGGGGTGATGGAAGGGAACTGTGTTTAGATTGGGGATTTCAGAATGTTGCCGTTGATATTAACCACAAGGTCTTTCGAATTGGAAAATGAACAAATACCTATTTTAGTACCCACTATTTTGAAACATCTTTGCTAGTCTTCTTAGTTTAGCCAAATAGTATTTTTTTTAGTCTTTAGCAGATCAAGTGCTGACGTCACTAGTCAATTTAATTATTTTTGGGACACTTATACCCATCTTTTATGAAATTTAAAAATATATATCTCCTCCCCTCATCTTTTTCGACTCTCCAGCTCACCTCGACATTGAAAATATATATCATCATGAACTATGTCCTCGAGCTCCACTACCTTCTTACCTCCTCTAGCACTGTTGAGAAGGTCCTCTTCATTTTCCTTAGATCAAGCTGGAGATCTGCAATGTTGTTGGTAGGAGGCTCACTAAAATGGGTCAAAGTTCTTTAGTTGGTTCATTGAATCACTCCACTATGACTCTATGACGTTTGATGGAACCAATGCCAGATGTTTTGACAAGATCGAGTTGTATGGACGATTGGTCGAGTGGAGGAACTAGCTCAGATCAACTAGGTTCAATTTGGTATTCTTTAAGTCCAATAAGTTCAAATAGGCGAGCATGCTTCTCACCTTTGTCGGCTACAGAGTCAGTTATTGTATGAAGTAGAGCAATGGTTGCCTCCTTCTTGGGTGGCACACGTGGCTCCTCCTTGGGTCAACTAGCGAGTGAACTTGATCGTGATTACAAATGATGTTATTCGTTGAAAATTATTAATGTTGAGGATAGAAGGAAAAGGGATAGTTGGTGGCCGGTGACTCCCCCTCCCAGAGCTCGAGGATGTTGGCATCAAGGTTGATCTAGGAACTAGGGAAGATGAGGGAGGAGAGAGAGATTATCTTCTATTTTTTAATTTTATAAAATAAGGGAGTAAGTATCATAAAAATAATTCAATTGACCAACCGCTAACATTAAAGGTTGACTTGGTAGAGACTAAAAAATGTTATTTGGTCAAACTAGGAGGACACGTGAAAGTATTTCGAAACAACAAAGACTAAAATGAGAGTTTATTTAAATAACAAGGAATTTATCATTATTTTCCCTAATTTTTCCATGGTCACAACTCTGACAAGGAACTTAGCATTACTTAAGACTGTGAGAGTAAATTTTCTTACGTCCACACCGGAGTGAGTATCTTAAAAGAGTATATTGTTTTTTAATACTCATAAGTGTTCAAAGGATGCTTGTTCGTGGGTGAGCAATATAATGGCAAGTGACATAGTTTTTACTGTAGAACATTATATTCTTGGAAAATAAGATTTTGAAATTGGAAGAGGTGTATAGTAATATACCGTGTATAAGTCTAATGAGCTAGATTCAGTTGGATCACTCTTTAAGCCTAAGAATTGTGCAAGAGAAAATTTATGATTTTCCACTACTATCTAATCCAAATGATCCTTATTTGATTGGGTATGAAAGATCTTCATCTTAGTGAGAGTATGATACATATTCATCTCAATGAGAGTAGAATCCTAAATTTCAAAGGTAGTTTAGAATATAACTTGTGTAAGATACAATTCTTGATTATGATGATTATAAGAAATGTTTATCTAAATCTGATTCATGTATCTACAAGAAAATTTTCCATATTAATGACTTAAAGTTGAAGATATAGGTATTATTATCTTAGAAAAAGGTACAAGTGATTTATTTTACCAAATCCTATAAGATGAGAATGAACACAAAAATATTTGTAATGCTTCATTAATGCCTAGTTAATATGAACTAGTTAAAGCAAAAAAGGATGCAATGACACATTTAAAACCAAATAATATTTAAGAATTGATTTAGTGTTGACTTAGTTAAAGAACAAAACTTGAGAATTATTGACTCTCAAGATTAAGCATAAATAACTTGCTTGATTTCTAAAACAATTCACACAGAGTAGAGAAATTGACTATAAGGAGGCATATTCGATTGTTGTGAGATTCATGATGATTAGATTAATTCAGGCAATGATGACTTGCTTCATCTAATACTACATCAAATGAATGTAAAGGCTAAAATTATCAATGGAGAAATTAGATGGAGTAACATATAGAGTTCAACTAAGAGTTATATTCCAAGAATAAGGTAACAAACTTAGAGTTTGCTAATTATTGAGATATGCTCATGGCCTCATACATTCTCCAAAATAATATCATACTCGTCACTTTATTATTCGATCATAATGCAAATATGTCTTATAATTTTTGAACTGATTGACGATTAACATAATATCTACAGTAAATAGTTCGAAAAAAGTTTGTTAGTGTATATTGTATGTAAATGACATTTAGGGGCAAAACTTGACAAGATATATCTTTACAAGGTTCAAGTTTGATTTTCGGCCAACTTTGAAATAAAAGATTTGGGAGACACTAACGAGTAACTAGGAATTAAAAAAAATCAAGTTTGCTAATTAGAGAAACTATCTCGTCGAGTAATGTGAAATAGTTTTATGTTCATCTTTCTATCGTTTGTAGAAATTAAGAATCAAGTTTATATAGCTACTACGTAAAAAGAAGTATGGTTAAAATGAGTCTTAAACTATTTATTCCCAAGTACCTTAATAGAACTACCGAGCATAAATTTATGTCATGTAGTTAGGTGTAAAGAAATGAGAATGAAAAACATATTTGTGTGAGATATGATAACATAAATAACATCTAAGGATGTACCTAGAGGTATTTTTTCAGAAATATGTTAGGTCTTAAAATTCATAAAATGAGTTATTTGTTTCTCGTGTAGCAGCATCTATTGGATTTGTGATTCAATAAAACTTGATGCTACTACATCAATATAAGTGTGAATGCTAATTTGAATAATATTTATTCTAATATATGTCAAACAGAGAAGTATATCACCCACAAATATGTTTACCTTAGTAAGAGTCAATAAGTTGATTCTTGATCGAGTTGAGGTAGTTTAACAACATCATTAAATGTTGAGTGCTTGTTCTAAAATGAAAGTGTCATCTTGCTTCAGTATAAGAGGGGTCTTGTTAAAGTGCAAGAGTAATTTTGATGAATGAATTGAGATTATATTAAATAAGCTATGAGAACTTAAAAGATTCTGCATAATCTCATGGTAAGAAGTTAGTGGAACTCACCATTATTCCATCTTGATAGTTTATAGTAATCTTTTGGTAAACTAAAGTTGTTATCAATGAACATTAATGTTGATTCTAGTATGGTGATATTTGTAAATGACGTGCGCTTCTCTCAGAGGAAAAAAAACCATAACACATTAATCATATGATGTGTACTTTTTGACCAATAGATGCGAAAACAAATTTATTACCAAGTAATTTCAATTTCTCTATTATGAAGCCAATTCCAAAAACTAAGATTTCCAAAACTCTATCCTTAAGATCCTAAAATATTTTAGAATTATTTTGCTAGCTTAGAAAGTCATTAAAAGGTTTTGATTGATGTGACGTAACAAGGCTAACTAGAAAAGATGGCTAGATCATGATAAAAAGAATTTTGGGAGAAAGTTATTATCAATCACATTTTAAAAACTTTGTAGATCACTAATTGGCATATTACGTTGAGAGCAACTTAGTGGTGAAAATGAACAGATTATTTATAAAATCATGTGTAGAAATTATGAATATGAGATAAAACCTAGGAAAAGGGGTATTATATATTATAGAGGCAATCAATATGTTACCATCCATATGGGCGCTATTGTGATTTTAGGTTCAACTAATGTTCCCTCGATGTATGCTGGTTACATGGCCTATCTCTAAAATACCAAGTGCGAGAGAGATGATTAATTTTGTAACTATTCTACTAAGTGCACGAAGCCATCAGATTTATCATAGATACAAAGGTTTATAACATCAGTTTATGGTGGATATTTGCATGGTCTTTTATGGTGTTCTATATATAGGATGTAATTTGTGGAATTGGACATGCAATAGAGATGCAAGTAATACACAAAACTGTACGACCTCGATAGACATTAAATATGTCATATACATAAACAAGTAACACATAAACGTAGATATTTATATCTCTCTGTAAGCCTATGAGCTTTAAGAAAGTGAAGTTCCATCATAGCTTTGAACATGTGAGTTAGGACAAGTCAGTGACAAACCATTATGATGATCTTATAACGTACTTGTATAGACCTATAAAGAAGAAAAAAGATTACTCAGTGTGTGCACTACAGCAAGTATTTTATGTTATATGGCTTTAAGTGAACTTATTCATATTAAAATTCATGTATATACGAATGAGAGTCATATGCTTGAAATCTTTCACTAGTATTTGATTATTGTTTTGATTCTTTTTCTACTACAATTGCGAAATGTAAACAAATATATAATTTTAATTAAAAAGTTCTCATAATTTGTTTTCATAAAATGACATACTGCACCACAATAATCCAAAAACTAAATAATAAAAAATGTAAATAACTTGATCTGTTTTAATATGATAAAAAGTCTTAGTCTCAAGTTTAGACCAATGTAAAATGTGATAACTCCTTTGTCATAATAAGTGAAATATTTAAAAAAATAGTGATAAATTCTAATCTAAATTTTCATATAAAGTAATATTTTGTAATGAATACGTATATTTTTAGCTTACTTTATAAATACAAAAATATTTAAAGACACTATTGTGTTAAACTTATTTGTTTGAAAAATTTTACATAATCATTTATCTTCTCAAATGAATTTCAAATAATTATTGTGATCATTATTTTGTTTCAAGAAATTACTCAATTGAATATATTTTTTTGAATTGTGGAATAATTCAAAATTTAGGTAATCTGAATATTTATAAAGTAATTTTTACTATATATGCATTTAGTATTTAAAAATTTAATATTATTATTTTTGGAGGAAAAAAACGTAAAATTATCTTATGTGATAACGTCTCGAAAATGATATTTTTCTCTAGTCCAATCAAAATCTATTTTTCTCTAGTCCAATCAAAATCTATTGAGAGGAATTTTACTATATTAATAGAATACATTAAATAATGTATACTCGTTCACATAACAACACATTTATAAACTAAATTATGAAGTTGACGTTTCTTCTTCTTATTTCATGAACACTTCGACGACGTTCACATCAATAACCTTAAACAATTTTATGTGTCCCACGAAATCATCTACAAAAAACCATATTATAATTCAATTTTATGTGTCCCACAACCTCATAAAAACCATATTAAAAATTCAATTTTTCCTAAATAAATAAAGGGCATAATATTATAATGTTAAAACATCTTACATTTTTTCGGATGATTCCTCAAAATCTTATCTCCGAGTATATAATCAACTTCTCCCATGTCTTTCTTATCAAAATTGGAAGAAAACTAATTTTTGATTTCGACAAGTAGTCCCATGTCATTTGAGGCTAAGAGAATGTCATCAAC
>SOPF01024556.1:6963-26104 GCA_012979155.1 Hypericum perforatum | reverse complement strand
AGTGGTTAAAGAAGTGAATGCGGATTTTGATCAGATTACAGTTGAGAACATCCCTATTGTGAGAGAGTTTCCAGATGTCTTTTCGGATGAGTTACCAGATTTGCCACCTGAGAGAGAAATAGAGTTTTGTATTGAGTTGATGCCGGGGACACAACCAATTTCGATACCACCATATCGGATGGCACTTACTGAACTAAAGGAGTTAAAGGTACAGTTGCAGGATCTATTGGACAAAGGATATATACGACCTAGTGTTTCTCCGTGGGGTGCTCTAGTATTGTTTGTTCGGAAGAAAGATGGCAGTCTGAGGTTGTGTATTGATTATCGCAAGCTGAATAAAGTGACTATTCGTAACCAGTATCCTCTTCCGTGCATTGATGATCTGTTTGATCAGTTGAGAGATGCTAAATGGTTTTCGAAGATTGACTTAAGGTCAGGGTACCATCAGTTGAGAATTCGAAAGGAAGATGTGAGCAAGACAGCCTTCAGAACCAGATATGGTCATTATGAGTTCTTAGTTATGCCATTTGGTCTTACTAATGCGCCAGCTTACTTCATGGGTCTAATAAATTGGGTGTTCAAGCCATTCCTGGACCAGTTTGTAGTTATGTTTATGGATGACATATTGATCTACTCGCAGACTAAGGAAGAACATGAGAAGCATCTATGGTTGGTTTTGAAAACTTTGCTGGACAATCAGTTATATGCTAAGTTGTCGAAGTGTGAGTTCTGGTTGCAGAGTGTGGCATTCCTAGGACATGTGGTGTCCAAGGATGGAGTGTCAGTTGATTCAACAAAAGTAGAAGCTGTGGTGAATTGGCCAACGCCTACTAATGTTACAGAGATACGTAGTTTTCTTGGGTTGGCTAGGTATTATAGAAGATTCGTAAAAGGGTTTTCTACTTTAGCTGCTCCACTCACTCGACTGACTCAGAAGAATCTGAAGTATGTGTGGGGAGAAGATTGTGAGAAGAGTTTTCAAGAGTTGAAGCGTTTGTTGACCAATGCTCCAGTTTTGGCATTACCATCTTCGTTGGGCAACTATTCTGTGTATTGTGATGCTTCCAGAGTTGGATTAGGTTGTGTTTTGATGCAAGGCAAGAATGTGATAGCGTATGCATCTCAACAATTGAAGAAACATGAGCATAACTACCCAGTAAATGATTTAGAGATGGCAGCAGTTGTGTTTGCACTCAAGATATGGAGGCATTATCTTTATGGTGTTGAAATTTGAAGTGTTTACTGATCATAAGAGCTTAAAGTATATTTTTGAGCAGAGGGACTTGAATATGAGGCAGAGGAGATGGATGGAACTTTTGAAAGACTACGATTGTACCATCAATTATCATCCGGGCAAAGCTAATGTGGTTGCAGATGCCTTGAGCAGAAAGTCAGTGGGTAGTTTGGTACATATGTCAGTGACCCGAAGACCTTTGATTTTGAGTATTCATGAGTTATTTGACCAAGGGTTGGAATGGACTACAGATTTAAATAGAGATGAGCTAGTATTATTGGCTGAGATTCAGTTACAACCAATGATACGTGGTCGGATTATGGAACTACAACGAGAAGACCCCGAGATAGTGGAGATGATAGGAAAGGTTGAAAGAGGTGAATTGCCAAAATTTAGCCTTAGTACTAATGGTGTCTTTTATTATGGTACTCGATTGGTCGTGCCTAATATAGGAGATGTGAGGAGAGATATCATGAGTCAAGTACACAAGGCAGTTTATAGTATGCACCCTGGTTCGATCAAGATGTACAACGATATGAAGAAGTGTTATTGGTGGAATGGTATGAAGAAAGATATCGGTGAATTTGTCGCAAAGTGCTTAACTTGTCAGCAAGTCAAGGCCGAACACCAAAGACCTTCAGATTTGTTACAGCCATTGAGCATTCCAGAATGGAAGTGGGAGCAGATCACCATGGATTTACTCGTAGGACTTCTAACTTCACCAAAGGGGTTTGATTCGATTTGGGTCGTTTTTAATAGATTGACGAAGTCTGCACACTTTTTGCTTATCAAGAGTACTTATGATGCAGCGAAGTTTGCTCAACTGTTTATTGATCAGATTGTACGACTACATGGAGTTCCAATTTTGATAGTTTCAGATCGGGGGACACATTTTACATCTCGCTTTTGGAAGAAGTTCCAAGACTCTATGGGCACTCGTCTAGATTTGAGCACAGCTTTCCATCCTCAGACAGACGGACAGTCAGAATGAACAATTCAGATATTGGAGGATATGATGCGAGCTTATGTGATGGATTTTGGTGGAAGCTGGGAACTTTATTTGCCTTTGATGGAGTTTGCTTACAACAACAATTATCAGTGTAGTATTCAGATGGCACCTTACGAAGCTTTGTAAGGTAGAAAGTGCAAATCTCCAGTTTGTTGGGATGATGTTGGTGAGAAGCAACAGTTGGATCTTGAGTTCATGCAGGAAATAGTTGATAAAGTTAAAGTGATTCGAGAACGCCTATGGATAGCTCAAAGTAGACAGAAGTCGTATTCAGACAAAAGAAGAAAAGACATTGAGTTTGAAGTGGGTTCGAATGTTTTCCTCAAGATATCACCGATGAAGGGCATTATGAGGTTTGGCAAGAAAGGCAAACCGAGTCCGAGATATGTAGGACCATTTGAGATTCTGGAACGGGTTGGTCGATTGGCTTATCGCTTGGCACTACCACCTACATTCGCAAATGTACATCCAGTGTTTCATGTTTCAATGCTTCGGAAGTATCTACATGATCCCTCACATGTGCTAGATCAGCCGAATGTGGATTTTCAAGACGATCTCACCTACGAGGAGCGACCTCTACGGATAATAGATAGACAAGTGAGAAGTCTTAGAACTAAAGACCTTCCGTTTGTGAAAGTGGAATGGCAACATCATTCTCTCGCAGAGGGTACATAGGAATTGGAAAAAGATATGCAAGAGAAGTATCCACATCTGTTTGAGTGACACGGTACGTACTTCATGCCTTTACCAAATTCGAGGACGAATTTTTATAAGGGGGGAGAATTGTGATAGCCTCGCCAATGATCAACTGTTAGCAAATTATGCCATTTATGTGACGGGATGAGTTTCGGAAGTGTGTTTAGATGTCCTTTGGTCCCCTTAGCAAGTTAGTTCAAGTTCGACAAAGTTGACGCAATGAACTTCCGACTTCTGCAAATGTAGTTGGTCATTTTTCGGGTAGATTGACCTTTGCTCACTTAAATGACCATAACTTCTTCATTATTGCTCCAAAAATTTCGAGTGAATACAATTTAAAAACTAGACACAATATGCTACAACTCAGTTAGTACAAGTTTGGTCATAAATGAACGGAAGTTGGTGAAAAACGAGCTCAAAGTTGCTGGATTGTGATTGGACCACCAAGTTACTTGGACCAATTACAAACTTACCTAAGTTAAAAATAAAAAGGAGGTGAAGAAGGGCAGGAAAATGACTCACCTACTTACCTCTTGCACTCAGGAAGGATATAGAAGAGGTGGGAAGCTCATTTGGTCAGCCACAAACTAAAAACAGAGAAAAAGAATAGAGGGTTGAGGAAAGATGAACAAGCAGGTAGGTCAAAAAGTATCGACTCAGTAAGTAATCTTTTTCTCCGAATCAGACCTTGAATTTTTACCAGAATATAGAACACATCCAGACCTTTCTAACGGTATATCCCACTTGTGTTTTGGATTATGGAGTCAATGGGAAATCGGTTTTGAAGACAGAGCACGTTTTTGGGGTGGTCAGTGAACGACGTGAAGAAGATCAGCCTTGTAAGTGGTCTTAAGCTACGATTTGGTCTTAGATCTTTGAAAACGTTTGTTGTACACTTCATGAGGTTTTTGGAAATGTATTTTATGAGTGAATTGGTTGAAGGGTTTGGTCTGTACACTCTGTTGAAGTTCGGACAGTGTTGCTGAGTTCTTGGTTGAGTGAGTTGAGTGAGATAAGTTTGGTGAATTGATTCCTTGTGTAAATGAGGTTAATTGAAGGGTCTGAGGTTATGAGAATATACAAGGGATGCCATGTAAAGTGTTGTTTGAAGTGGATGTGATCTAATTTTGAGATATATGTGCTAATTGTTGAAGATGAAGTGGTTGTGCTTCTCTTGTGCTTGGGTTGAGTTTGGATGTTCAAAACAGATTGTTGTGTGCACATGTGAGCATAAATGACTTGGGTACAGCATGTGTGTAGGTTGATACTTGGTTGGGAACCAAAAATTTAAAGGGTTTGGTCTTTTGGTTGTGTTTGGTTGGTTTTGCATTGACAAGTGCGATGAATGTGCTAAGGTTGCCATTTTGAAGCGTTGGAGGTAACTTGGTGTTGGAAACCAAAGGCTAATCTCATTACGTGATTTTATGATATGATACAGATTTTGGACATTGAGGAGCTTCGTGTTGAAGGACGTATCGGATTTGGGGAAATCTACGCTTTAAGCGCTATTTGTCTGAGTAAGAGGATAGCACATGATAAATTTGGTTTTGTTTGATATGTTTTTGTTTCAGAGCTTGATTGTGTGCAACACATGCATATGGTTTAGTCCATGATATGGTTGAACATATTGGTGATTGTGTTGTGAGGCATGTGATGTTTGTGAACAGCCTCGAGCTGATTTGATATGTGTGGCATGTCCATGTGTGATGGATGTAATTCTGGACCGTTGGGTCATCTGTTCTATTAAGATATGTGTTTTGCGAGAGAAATGAATAGGCTTTCCCGCACTAACCGAGGATGTTAGTCTATGAGCTTATAGTTTTGGGGGTATCACTAGTGCACATTTGTAAGCTTTGGCCAGTTTACATTTGTACACTAGTTTTTGTTATTTGTAAACGGAGATCTGTTTGGCCATTTGGATATCCCTAGCAGTCAGAGGAAGAGGCAATACAAAACCTATTCATAGCTCTCTATGTCTGTGTGTATGATGTGCATGTTAATATTTGTGTTTGGTAATAGCATTTGATGATTACGCATTTTGATTTGAGTGAAGTCGAGCATGGTTGAGTTTTGTTGCATGCATATATCAACCATAACTAATATATTATGTTCTATTCCCTTGCTAAGTGCCTTCGGACACTTACCCCTTACTATTCTGTCTCAGGTTCTCAAAGGCCTTAGTTTGTTCGAGTGTTCAGAGTTCGTGGTACCAGTCCAGCTCTTTCTTGTTCGAGGGCTACTTTTGAGGTCTCCGGATGGTGCCACTATTCTGTTATGTATACGCTCTGTAGTAATAGTATTTTGGAGATGTTTGTGGATTTTGGTTTGTAAAATTAATTTAGTTTGATTTTAGCATGTTGATAAGACTTGAGAGATGATTTGATGTCTTTGATTTGTAAATTGTCTTCCGCGTGGTTTGATTGTTATGAGATCATATTGAATGTTGTATGATGGTTTGAGGCTTGCTAGGCCTGCATTTTATTGTTGATGTGTCATAGGGTCTAGTGCCGGTCACCGACCTCAGTTTGGGTCGTGACAGATATATCCTTCAACTTTGATGAGCACTGCCTTAAGGCATTTGATGCTCTCAAGAAAGCTCTTATCACAGCTCTTGTGATTTCATCACCGGACTGGAAACTTCTATTTGAATTAATGTGTGATGCAAGTGATCTCATTTTGGGTTGTGTGCTTGGACAGAAGAAAAAGGGAAAGCTCCATGTCATCTACTATGCTAGTAGAATATTGACAGGAGCTCAACTCAATTATACAACTACATAGAAAGAGATGCTTGCGGTTATTTACACATGTGATAAATTTAGACCGTACTTGCTTGGTTTGAAGGTCATAATTTACACTGATCATGCAGCTTTGAGATATCTTTTCTCAAAGCAAGATGCCAAACCTCGCTTGATGCACTAGATTTTATTACTCCAAGAATTTGACTTATCCATTAAAGACAAGAAAGGAGCAGAAAATATTGTCGCAGATCATCTCTCTAGATTAGAGAAAAGCGATGGTATGGAGATTGAAGAAAATATTCAAGAAGAGTTTCCAAATGAAACTCTTATGACAATGAGTAGAGTAGAAGCTCCCTGGTATGCGGACTATGCCAACTTTTTAGTTGGAGGAATTATTCCTGCAGATCTGAGTCTTTTCCCTAAGGAAGAAATTTCTACGGGATGTTCAGATGTATGTTTGGGATGATCCTTACCTCTTCAAGAGGTGCAATGATGGGATTCTTCGACGTTGCATTGCTAGTTGGGAAGTAGCAAATATTTTAAAGCAATGCTATAATGCACCTTACTCAGGTCATTATGGAGATTCAAGAACCACATCTCGAGTCTTTGAATACGGATTCTATTAGCCTTTCATCTTCAAGGATGCACGTATTTATGTTAAGCAGTATGACCGCTGCCAAAGAACAGGAAATATCTCAAAGAGGAATGAGATACCGTTATCTAAAATTATAGAGATTGAGCTCTTTCACATTTGGAGATTGGACTTCATGGGTCCTTTCCCAATATCACATGGCAACAAGTATATCTTGGTAGGAGTAGACTATGTTTCAAAGTGGGTAGAAGCTCTGGCATCACCAATAAATGATGCTAGAGTAGTTATCCGATTTGGAGTACCATGAGCGATAATCAATGATGGTGGGTCACACTTTTATAACAAGCAATTTGAAGTCCTGCTAACGAGATATAGGGTAATACACAAGGTGGTAACACCTTATCATCCCCAAACTAGCGGATAGGTTGAGCTTTCCAATCGAGAGCTCAAAAAAATCTTGGAAAAGATGGTCGGAATAGCAAGGAAGGATTGGTCAAACAAGCTCGATGATGCCTTATGGGCTTATCGCACAGTATTTAGGACACTTATAGGAATGTCACCGTATAGGCTTGTTTATGGCAAAGCATGCCATCTTCCAGTAGAGCTTGAGCATCGTGCATTTTGGGCCATTAAAACCCTTAATTATGATTACAAAAAGGTTGGAGAGCGCAGAATCCTCCAACCTGGAGAGTTGAATGAAATGCGGGACTTGGCATTTGAAAGCTCAAGACTTTACAAGGAAATGACCAAAAGAAAACATGATGCATATATTATTAAGAAAGATTTCAAGGAGGGACAGCATGTTCTTCTCTATAACTCGCGACTAAGACTCTTCACGGGAAAGCTCAAATCCAAGTGGAGTGGCATGTACCAAATTATTAAAGTGTTCCCTTTCGGAGCACTTGATTTGAAAAATAGCGACGAGATAGTCTTTTGAGTCAACATGATGTTTTGCTCTAAGTATATTCGTTTAGTTAGTGTTTTAGTTTCTAGGAAGATCCCGATCAATATTTGTCTCATCATTCTCTGTCGAGCACAAAAGACCTTGAGAATTAAGAGACGAGAGGAAAATTTCTTGAAACACTCTAGAGGAACTTCAAAGAGTGCCTACAAGAGAAGGATGAAGAAATTTGAATTTTGTCCAAGGCACGAAAAATTAGAACATGATGGAAACTGTAGCAAGAATAGCACTAACTCGCAAAATGAGTGTATCGTGCTACTACATCGCGATCTTATTAGGATTAAAGCCAAAAAGGTTGCACGAAGAGGTAGTTCATCATGGTATGCAATTCGTGAGTTGTGTGACTTGCGAAAGTCGAAGTTGCACCTTTGACCTATGCTGATGGAGCGTCTGTTTTCAAGCTTTCTAGGAACATAGCGTAAATACAAGCCAAAAAAATTAGATTAGCATGTTTGTTTTGTGTGATCTTTTAGTTAGTGTTTATATATGTAGTATGTCGTTTTTGAGGTTTGTACATATTTAACGCATGCCAAGGGATATGGCGCATGCCATGTCATGTGTGTAGGAGAGAACTGGCACACACCAATGTGGTTGGTATATGCCAGGTTGTGCAAAAAAGAGAACGTTGGCGCACGCCAGTGCACTTGGTGTACACTAGGTTTGGGCAGAATCGACTATAAAGCTCTCAGGCATGCGTCATTCAGCACAAAATTTCAAAACCAACATTCTCTTGCCACCAAAAACTTCAAATCTAACTGAGCCCAATCATTCCCAACCAATTACCCATATTACCCAACACCCGAAACACGTTTCTTGATGGTGGATGATGCAAGATCTAGCCGGATTTGTCACGGAGAACGGAGGAAGCATGCAAGAAACCCTTCACCTTCTCCACCTAGTTTTCTACCTCAAGACATCCATGACTGCAACAACACTCCCTTCGTAATCTTCCACATTAGGAGGGAAAGAGGTATCAAAATTTTTCATGACTCAATGTCCTTAATCATTTTATAATCAATTGGAATGACATGCAAAGATTAGGGGTAGATAGACAGTTGAGGTCAGCTTTTAGGAGGTTAGGATGGAGATACTTTGAGACGAGAGAGATAATGGCTAGGCAAGAGCTTATTCTAGAGTTCTATTGCACATTGCAGGTTTCAGCTAACAGACGATCATTTACTACACGTGTATTTGACACTGACTTTAGCATGGATGAAAGTGAGTTTAACGACCTGTTTAGCCTTAAGGCTAGACCAGGTGTATTAGACTTCACACCTACAAGTCAGGCACATAGGGTTGGCAAGAGATTACAGGATTTGAGAGGTACAAGTTGGGGAAGGTGCCTAATGCGCTGATTAGAGAACCATATTTAGGCATCCTCCATCACTTTATGACTCTGACCATTAGTGGTCAATGGGAAGAGTCTAAAGTCTTCCGATCTCAGCTTTATGCCATTGACTACCTACGCCATGATATCCCTTTTAGCATCTTTACTATGATCATTGACTACTTTGCTAGATACATTAGCGATAGGGAACCTAGGTATCTGTACTTAGGTCATATTATTTCCCATATTGCACATCACCATTTTTGTGAGCAGTTTGCAAATTTTTGTGGATTCATTTTGGAGCCGATGCCTCTCGACATCGAGAAGCTCCACATGAGCAAACTGATCAAGAAGACAATGATCGATAGAGTGGAGGTTGTTGAGTACAAGCCTTGGGAGGAGAGACAAGTAGTCCAGTTACGCCTTGGGGCACCAGGAAGGGTGCCAGCATAGAGAGAAGAGCAGTAGGAGCAATAGGAACCTAGCCATCACGATGAGGCGGGACCGAGTCATTGGGCTCCTGATACACAAGGAGATATGGATTATTTACGTGACCAATTGGCTGCAATGCAGGTACAGCTACATGGTCATGAAGAACAGCTTTATGGATACGGCATGTAATTACAGGACTATGTAGTTAGCAATGCGATCGGATGGGACAGCCAATATGACTATAATGTTTGCTTGGAGGCCAAGCTTAGAGCTCAGAGAGAGGAGTTGAGGGCATTTTATGCTGATCACAGAGCTCACATAGCATTCTAGCGAGAGCATTACGAGCAGCAGCGAGTGCACGCTGAGTGGATGCACACCTGGGTAGAGAACTTTAGCAGTGGCTTCGTATTCCCACCACCACCTCCTCCAGCTTCTGATGATTGATAGGGAGCTCTTCTTTACTTTTTTCTTTTTTTTAGTTTCTTTGTGTTATTGTTTTGTTTATTTACTTTTATATATTTTGACTCTATTTTTGTTTGTGTGCTTGTAACTCATTTAATGATTGTGTTATGCTACTATAAGGTGATCCTATTAGGCTTAAAGGCAAAAAGGTCACAAGAATGTAGTCTATATAACAAGTCATTAGTGAGTTAATGTGTTACATATTTATTTATGTCTATGCATGTTTTGATTAGGTGTTTATTAGTATCTTAGACACCTTGAGGACAATGTGTCTTTCAAGTGTGGGGGAGGGATCCTTCTACGAATCTTCCTTTTAGGTTGTTTAGTATGTTAGCATGTTAGGTTATTTTGTTTACGTTTAGACTTGGCATGAATTTTTCAAAAATTTGACCCCCCTCAAAAATTTTCAACTTGTGTTACAATTTTATTATTCTCTTAGTTAGGAATTTAATTCGAGCACAAAGCCTAGGAATTGGTAGAAATCTTGCACTCTGTTGTTTAGATTAGTGGTTTTACTATCTAGACTAGACTAGAGGGTTGATGAGTGAACCTTGTGAGTATTTGAGCCGAAGGAAGAGACATCCGTCTCTATATTTTTCATGAGGTGCATACTAAGTTAGTTGATTGAGGTATCCTACTAGTATTTATCGTAGTCTAGGTTGCATGGAAGTTAGCGAAAGGATGGGGGTATTCTTTGATATTAGGCCTAGAGCTTTAGAGATAAAATCCCTTATATATATTTGTTGTTTAAACCTATTGAGCCTAGCCTTTTTTTGATCCTAGATTAGGAAGCCAACTACAAACCTTATATCATCCATCTTCCTTACCTTTGATCATCTGATTTGAGGACTTATAGGTTTACATGTGTATTGGGTTTTGGTAACTTGGGTTTCATTTGGTTTATTTTCGTTGGGATGTTGTAGTTATGGCCGTGTTAGAAGCTGAGTTTTTTCCTAGAACGTGCTAAGTATGTAAGTTTGTAAAGTTTGTGAATGTTATGTTCATGTGAAAAAATAGAGAAAAGAAAAAAAATGAAAAAGAATGTGATATTGATTAAGGCATGTGGTTTAGGTAAGACTTGTGCTTTGCGGTCTTAGGAAATTGAGATATTTAGGGAGTGTGCTTATTTATGTTACATATGTGAAGATCTTTATATTAGATGAGTGATTAGTTACATTTGTGACATGTCCTCAGATTGGGTGGTTTAGCCACTATCCACATATTATACATCACCTTTACCTTAAGCCCCTTTACAACCCGATGAAAAGACCCCCCTGATCATTAGCAACTATTGCGACTTTTAGATAACGCTGAGTAGGACATAGGATGCTTTGAGTATATTGACCTGTATACGAGTGATAGGAAGTTGACCATACAGATTATATGAGTGAAACACTTTTCTATTCTTGTAAGTTCAACCTTCTAGTGTCTTTTATGTAGAGTTAACACTTGTTTAAACAATTGAGTGTTGAGGTGCCTACTAGTTCGTTGTGCTTTGTGGTATGGATTGATGAACTTACTTAGATTATGATTTGATTATGATGCAAGCTGTTGTTTTTGAGGGAAGTTTAGTGTTGATCCATTCATGCCATGTCTTTACCTTGTTATGTGTTTGTTTGTTCTTATTTGATTTTTGTTTAAGTTGTTGTTCGCATTTTGAGTTTCTGCTTGGGGACAAGCAAAGATTCGAGTGTGGGGGTGTGATGAGTGTCAAAAATACTCATTATTTGTGTCATTTTAGTAGATCGTTCTTAGTATTTTAGGTTGATTTAGTTGTGTTTTAGTTATCATAGTATTAGTTTTTGTTCATTATGTGTTTATTTTGAGTTATCGTTTTTCATTGAGTTTTCTTGTTTTTAGGAGCTTATTCAAGGAGAAGTGGAGGATGATTGAGCAGACACGTGAAGCCAAGGACAAGAAGGAGGATGCGAAGCTAAGGAATGCAAGGCACGGTCATCTGGCACACGCCAACCCTTTTTGGCGTATGCCAGCTAGCCGTTACTTAGACGACCATTCATTCAGACAACTAATGCACTCGAGGATGGAAATCGTAAAGACTTGGCGTATGCCAAGTGAAGCTGGCATACGCCAGACCAGTCGAGCAGAAGCAAAATAATCTGAGTATTGGACAAATAATTTGAGAAAATATCTTAAGTCGGCTTAGAGCTTTCAGGAAGGATGGGGGACAATTTGGCTGACACTTTTAGATATTTTAGCTTAGATATTTTAGTTAGCTAAGTTTGATTAGATATTTTGTAAACTATTCCATTAGTTTGTAAAAGAGATACAAGACACAACACAACTTTATATTAGATAGTAAATAGAAGTGTTTTTCTCTGTGAAGAATGTGGACTTGAAGAGAGGGAGCTTGGAGTCTTGATAAGTCTCCCTCTTTTCTACTTTTGTCTATGTTTATGCTTATCATGTTAAATAATAGTATATGTGAGTAGTTATATGAGTTAGGTGCCTTGTTACCTTTGAAGTAGCCATTATATGGAGGTGTGTATATTATATGGAGGTGTGTATGTTCATGTATGTGTTCTTATCAACGTGCTTGATCCTATTGCTTAGACTTGCTTGATCACCAAGCCTTAGTAGCTAGTCAAAACTTGAGACCGAAAGGAAATAGAATTGATGGATAGGTTGGTTTGATGATGAGTACTCTTGCTAGGAGAGAAATCTCCTTGGTGACCTACTGATTGTCCTTGGAGTGGAGCATATAGTTGGTTCTTTACTAGCTTAGATGGTTGGTGGGATCGAAAGAACATATCTAACCATTCTAAGTCTAGTTTAGGAACAACTTTGGCTAATCTTGTGCGAAAGTGAGGATTAGTTGTGTTAGATTCACTCGGACCACATCACATACACTAAAAACCCTCTAAATCTTATAGTTATGTTGTTGGTCTAGGTACCTTGCTCATTTTGAGTGTTTGAGTTGTTGAAATTCTATTTTATAACATATCTATCTTTGTGTTAGAATTTGTTAGCTTTATATTTGTGCTTTAGAGTTTAGATCACTTGTGTAAACAACCAAACTTCATAACCTGATCCTAGTTAAGTAAGTAAACCTTAGAGTAGTCGAAAAACTCAGTCTCTATAGATCGACAAAACCCGTACTTACTCATTGTTGTAATCTGCTGTAAGTCTGCTGATAACTTGGCATTCACCAGCCATAGTTGGCGCACGCCAGGTCTGTTTGTTCGAGAGCTTTTGGCTCGCGCCTTATATAGTTGGCGCATGCCAGAGTTCAAGTTAGTGAAAGGTTGAAAAGCTGGCGCATGCCACCCTTAGTTGACGTACGCCAGAAGATATGAACAGACGACTGGTCATTCGGTTTTAGGTAAATTTGAAGTAGAGTCGAGATTTTAAAGGATGGCTTGCACGAAGCAATCAGTAAGGGACTGACCACTAGAGGAGTTCACCTGATCAAGAATGTGCAAGATGAAGAGGAGCCTATCAACAACAAACCAGTTGCTGATGAAGGTACCGATGTAGCTGAGATATCCATGCACGTAATCAATAGAAGCTCTAGGAGCGAGACTCTCAAATTGAAAGGTTACATCCAAGGGCGACAAGTGCTCATTTTACTCGACTAGTAGCACCACTACATCTATCAACTCATAACTCTTGTCAGATTTACACTTGGACGTGATCGAATTGGCTGGCATGACCATCTCCCTGGCCAATGGTGCAAAGGTTTCATGTACCAAGACATGCCCTGATGTCACTTGGGAGATGTGCGGTAACTATTTCAAATGCGATTTTAAAGTATTAGACCTTGGTACTTATATAACATACTTGGAATTGATTGGATGCAGGAGGTGAACATGATCACATTTGACTTTATTCGCACTCAAGCCATAACAAAGAGTAAAGGTCGGGAAATTGTACTAAAGGGACATTGACATGGTGACCCTCCTAATTAGGTAGAGATTAATTGCCTATTAGATGATTCTTCTAATAAGATAATTTTAATTTCCAATGTTGTTGTTGTGGCTTAGTTATTTTGGCAGGAACCTTCAGTAAGGGTGTGTGATGCATATTCTCTAGAGATCAGAGATATTGGGGGAGCAGAATTCTGAGCTAAATTTTGGCACAAGTTACAAAAGCTACTTCAAGACCATATAGTGGTGTTCGAGGAACCAAAGTCTCTTCCCCCGATTAGGTCGCATGACTACGAGATAGAGCTACTTCCGAGGATAGTGACTATATCAGTGAGACCCTATCAGTACCTGCATTTTTAAAAGGAAGAAATCAAAGAGGCAAGTTCACTAACTATTGTAGGTAAGATTTATTCAAATTAGTCAGAGTCTATTTGCTTCCCGGGTGCTACTAGTGAACAAGAAAGATGGGAGCTGGCATTTGCGCGTTGATTACAGCGAACTCAATAATCGAACCATCAAAGATAAATACCCCATTTCGATCATTGATGATCTACTAGACAAACTGCATAAAGCTCAAATCTTCTTAAAGTTAAACTTGCTAATCGGCTGCCATCAGATTTGGATGAGAGAGAGTGACATTTCAAAGACTGCCTTCTGAATGCATTAAGGGTATTATGAATTTGGTGTCCTTCCATTCAGATTGACCAATGCCCCAGCTACCTTTTAGTCTTTTATGCACCAAGTTCTAGCCCCTTTCTTGCGCTAATTTGTATTGGTATTTTTTGATGATCCTCATCTACGGCAAGGAAGTGAATACCCATATTGAGTACCTCTAAGTGGTCTTAGAATTACTCTGCAAGGAGTAGTTCTTCCTTAATTTTTCCAAGTGTGAATTTGTTGTAGCTCAAGTGGATTACCTCAACTATGTCATCTCTAAAGAAGGCATAAGTACCGACGACCCCAAGAAGGTAGATGCGATGCTCAATTGGCCAGCACCATCCACTGTTAGAGAGCTACACAGGTTCTTTGGTCTTACAAGATATTACTACAAATTTATTCATGATTATGGCATGGTGGCCCAACCCCTAACTCAATTGCTCAAGAAGGATGGGTTACAGTGGACAATTGAGGCATATGAAGCTTTGTCACAGTTAAAGGTGCTTCTTTCATAAGCCCTAGTCCTCGCTTATCCTAACTTCACTTGTCCTTTTATGTTAGAGACAGATGCATCGAATTGTGGGATCAAAGTAATGTTGTCACAACGAGGTAGACTAATTACCTATATGAGCAAAGCCTTAGGCCCTCAAAATGCTAGCCTTATGGCTTATGAGAAAGAACTTATGGCTATCCTGGCTACGGTAACAAGATGGAGACACTATTTGAAGGGCACCAATTTTATCATCAAAATGGATCACTGTAGCCTTCATTTCTTATTGGACCAAAAAGTGTACACCAACTTGCAATGGAAGGGAATCTTGCAATTAATTTGGCTCAACTTCATTATCGAGTATCATCATGGGTTTGAAAATAAGGTTGTAGATGCATTATCTGGAATCCCTGGGGATACACAGCTAATAACTCATGAAGAGGTGGAGATCATAGCAATTTCTTCCATCGTTCTGGGTTAGAAGTTCATGTTAGAAGCTAGTTATGAAGGGGACAGCCTTGCAAAGCAACTGATTAGTGAACTGGTGGTGTCTCCCACCTGCCATCCTCACTATAGATTCCAATAAGGCCTTTTGTGCTACAAGGATCAATTATATATGGGGAGTTTTGGTACCCTTCATCGTGATATTGTCCATCAGTTATGTCGCTCAGCATTAGAGGGCACTCTGGGAGGTTAGTCACATACAAGTAGGTCAAGAAGCATTTCTATTGGCCTGGTCTCAAAGCCCATGTCACCTCTTTTGTGGGGAATTGTGAAATATGCCAACATTGCAAGTTGGAATATGTGGCTTCCCCGAGTCTCTTGTAATTGCTATCGATATTAGTGGTGGTAGACCGTTTTACCAAATATGGTCATTCTTTGGCCCTCTCACATCTGTTCTTGGTAATCCAAGTGGCTTGCCTATTACTTGATCAAGTACTTAAGCTTCACAAGATTCCGAAATTGATTCTCTAATCGGGACTAGGTCTTCACGAATCAAGTATGGAGTGAGTTTTTTCTACACTCGGGACTCAACTCTGACTTAGCTTAGCCTATTACCCACAAATTGATGGGTAGTCATAAAGGCTTAATTAGTGCTTAGAGTATTACTTACGAGTGATGCGCTTCCAACGATCAACTACATGGGCAAAATGGTTGGGGCTTGCAGAGCTTTGGTACAATAGTGTGTATCATTCGTCTATTAAGTGCTCCCCATTTGAAGCCACATTTGATTATGCACCTCCTCCCATCTCGGGTCTTCGTGAACAACAGCCATATGTAGCAAGTGTGGCAGAGTTGACAACTCGCTATGCCCAGATGACCTAACTCCTGACTGATTCTTTGAATGCTGCTCAAAGTCGGATAAAGGTATATGCCGATGGGAAAAGGAAATGAGAGTTCAATATTGGTGATATGGTCTTCCTTAAGCTTCAGCCCTATAAACAGTCAACTGTGGCAATCTGTTCTAACCTGAAATTAGCAGCCAAATACTTTGGTCTCTACAAGGTCTAATGATAAGAGACCATCCAACAACGAGCATGGAGCAATGCAAGTTCCTATTGAGCCGATTACAAGAGCACGAGCCAAGAAGCTTCAAGCTGAACTCAATGGATTCATTCAAAGCTTTTGGACTCAAGTTGATTCAAGCAAGCCCAAGGACGACCTAGAAGCCCATGCTAAGCCCATACACATTATTGGCATCATTCCAGAACCTTAGCATGCACGTGATTCCTTTGGATGCAAGAGATCTTCCTAATTCGGAAGTTAGCTTATTATTTAGTCAAGTCATTCGTTTGATCAGGAAACTATATTCCAGCAACTTTGACTTGTTTAGGAATAAGATACATGCTTTTAGACTTCCTAAAAAGCATGTTTAGATTTATTCTTATTTAGTTCTTGTGTAGGTTGTCATTCGGCCAGAATAGGACTTCTTTTTATTTCAGCCAGAATAGGCTTAGCATGCTTGTGCCTAATTCGGCCAAGTTAAGTTACCTTTTAGTCTTTGTTTTATTTAGGAAGTTGATGTACTTTGGAGCCGATATAAAGGGCCTACGTTCATTAATAAAGACAACAACTTGACATTCAGAATTTACTTAGCTTTAGCTAATTAGTGAGTTGATACTCATTGTGTGTTCTTGGTAAGGCTAGTGTGTTGCTTAGCTAAGGCAAAACATTTTTCACTTATCAAACGGTTCAACCATCACCATTTCTGGCGTAATTTGACTTTAGGACTTAGGTTCTTTACTTCTATTGTCCGGGTTGAGGTGAGACATCGCCGAGGTTCGAGCATTGTGTGGTTGGAGTTGAAGTCTTGTTCATCCAGCAAGTAGCAATGGTCCATTTGTGTGGAATTCTCAATGAGTTTCATATCATTTGGTATCAGAGCTACGACTTGCTACTACCTATCCTTTACTTTCGTTTTATTAGTTTAGCTTTCAGTTAGTTTTTGTTTTCATCCGAGTAGTTTGATTCATTTTAAGTTTGGTTGTTTTCGGTCAAGAAAAAGAAAAGAACAAAAAAGGAGAGAAAAACAGAAAAGGAAACTAAAAAAGAGGAAAAAAAACAAAAAAGAACAAAAAAAGGAAATGAAAAAAAAGAAAAGAGAGAAAAGAACTAAACAGGAAGTCGCAAGACTAAATAGGCATTCGCAAGACAAAAGAGGAAGCAAAGACCAAAATAGGCTTGCGAACTAAATAAGGAGGCTTGCGGACCAAAAGAGGACACAGATAGGAAAGAAAAGAGCCTTCCAACACAAGAAAGGCCACTTGAAAGAAAGAAAAGAAGAAACGAAGAGGACAGAATTCGGAGATTTCAGAGATTCTCGCAGGATTTTTGCGACGAAATTGCCGAAAACTTCAAATAGTCATAACTTTTGACTCGTAACTTCGATTTTCTATTATATGAAAAGGGAAATTCAAGATCTATAGGTATTCCCACTACACCAGAACGACGAACTTTGGAGGTCAAATTCTTTTTCATTTAAGTTATGACCATCTGAAGTTTTCTATCACAGATTTTGTTTGTTTCATGAAATTCGTAGTTCAAGCAAAGGCAGTGCTAGCTTTAGTAAGAACATACAAGTATCACGAGAGGAAAAAGGCAAGAGTATGTGAGTACCTTAGAGAGAAAAGCTAAATATTTGAGTGCAAACATGAGTGAACTTGAGTGCACCTTATATTGAGGGTAAACACGTAAGGGAGTGAACTTGTGAGGCAATATTTTTTTTACTAACCAAATTTTCTTGTAGCAAAAACATGTCTAAAGAAGGTCAAGCTATAGAGAACATAGACCTCAAGATGTTAGTGGAAGCCTTAGCCGGGAAGCTCGAGAAGATGGTGCAAGCTCAGCTGGAGCCCTTGTATCTACGCATGGATGCCGTGGAGAATTCATGTGACAACCAGCAAGCTAGTGGTGAGTCACAAAGGCGTAGGAGGGGAGTACCAATTGGAAACTCAAGCGGAGCTAATTCTGAATCTGAAGAAGGCGTAGGCTCAACAAGGGGTCTTAGGAGAGCAAGAGCAAATCGCCCACCTAGGGAGACAAAACAAAGGAGAGATGACAATTTAGGGAGTATCAAGCTAAAGATACCTTCCTTTGCTGGTCATTCTGATCTGGAGGCATACTTAGAGTGGGAGAAGAAGATTGAGTTTGTGTTTGATTGCCATAATAGCTCCGAAGTAAAGAAGGTAAAGCTTGCCATCACTGAGTTTACTGATTATGTTATAATTTGGTGGGATCAACTTGTGACAAGAAGGAGGAGAAATGGAGAACTCCCTATAGCTACTTAGAAAGAAATGAAATTGGTGATGAGGAAGAGATTTGTTTCATTACTATAGAGGGCTGTATAAGAAGTTACAAGGATTGAGGCAAGGAAGTTTGAGCATGGAGGAGTATTTCAAATAGATGGAGTTGGCCATGATTAGAGCTGATATAGAAAAAAATAGAGAAGTGACCATGGCGCGGTTTTTGAATAGACTCAATCCTGAGATCCAAGACAAAGTTGAGATGCACCACTATATGGAGTTGGAAGATATGGTGCATATGGCAACAAATATTGAGAAATAACTCAAGAGAGGAGAAGGAAGGGCAAGAGCTACATCGAGTTTTACTTAGAAGCCAAACTACCCAAAGAAGTTTGATAAACCACAAGCAGCCAAAGTAGAGCAAAAATCCGAGGGTTCTCAAGCTAATACTTAAAAAAAAATAGAAGTCACTCCAGCTAAAAACCAAGACATCAAGTGCTTTAAGTGTCAAGGCAGAGGGCACATCTCAAGTCAATACCTTAACAAGCAAGCAATGGTGATTAGAGAAAGTGGAGAGATTAAAACTAAAAAAGAAGATTCAGAACATGAAAGTATGCCTTCATTAGAGGATGTATTCGAGGAGGAGTATGAAGCTGCTGAAAATCTTACTCTTGTAAGTAGGAGAGCATTGAACATGCAAGTGAAAGAAGAAGATGATGTGGCTCAAAGAGAAAATATTTTTCACACAAGATGCTATGTCAAAGACAAGGTGTGTAGTGTCATCATAGATAGAGGAAGTTGTGTTAATGTTGCAAGCACTACTTGGTGGAGAAGCTAGGGTTATTTACTGGAAAACATCCTAAACCCTACAAACTACAATGGCTGAATGATAGTGGAGAAGTGCGAGTGATGAAGT
>SOPF01024553.1:0-39571 GCA_012979155.1 Hypericum perforatum | reverse complement strand
CTTTGAAGTATTTATTTTCAAAGCAAGATGCAAAACCTCGCTTAATGCGCTGGATTCTGTTACTTCAAGAATTTGATTTGTCAATCAAAGATAAGAAAGGAGCTGAAAATGTTGTCGCAGATCATCTCTCTCGGTTAGAGAAAAGCGATGGGATGGAAAAAAATGATAAGATACAAGAAGCGTTTCCTGATGAAACTCTTATGACGATGAGTAGAGTGGATGCCCCCTAGTATGCAGATTTTGCCAACTTTTTAGTTGGAGAAATTATTCCAGCAGGCCTAAGTTATCCTCAAAGGAAGAAATTCCTAAGGGATGCTAAATTGTTTGTTTGGGATGATCCATATCTCTTTAAGAGATGTAATGATGGAATACTTTGACGGTGCATTGTTGATTGGGAAATAGCTAATATTTTAGAGCAATGTCACAACACTACTTACTCAGGTCATTATGGAGCAACAAGGACTGCAGCAAGGGATTTAAGTGCGGATTTTATTGGCCCTACATATTTAGAGACGCACGTACCTATGTGAAACAATGTGATCGCTGCCAGAGAACAGGTAAACATATCTAAAAGAAATGAGATGCCATTATCTGGTATTTTAGAGGTTGAGCTCTTTGATGTGTGGGGGTTGGACTTTATAAGACCTTTTTCCATATCAAATGGCAACAAATACATCTTGGTTGGAGTTGATTACGTTTTAAAATGGGTAGAAGCCTTGGCATCACCCACAAATGATGCTAGAGTTGTTATCCTATTTCTTAAAAAACTCTTCTCGAGATTTGGAGTACCACGAGCAATAATCAGTGATGGTGGATCACATTTCTGCAATAAACCATTCGAAGTCCTACTTAAAAGATATGGGGTAACTCATAAGGTGGCAACACCTTATCATCCCCAAACAAGTGGACAAGTGGAACTTTCAAATCGAGAGCTCAAAAAGATTTTGAAAAAAATGGTGGGATCGACGAGGAAAGATTGGTCAAATAAGCTCGATGATGCCTTATGGGCATATCAAACGGTATTCAGAACTCCAATAGGAATGTCGTTCTACAGGCTAGTTTATGGCAAAGTATGCCATCTTCTTGTGGAACTTGAGCATCGTGCGTTCTGGGCCATCAAGACCTTTAATTACGATTACAAAAAGGCGGGAGAACGAAGAATTCTCTAACTCTATGAGTTGGAAGAAATTCGAGATCTTGCATTCGAAAGCTCAAGACTCTACAAGGAAAAGACAAAAAAAAATATGATGCCCATATTATCAAAAAAGATTTTAAAGAGGGTCAACATGTTCTTCTTTTTAACTCTAGATTTAAACTCTTCCCTGGGAAGCTCAAATCTAAATTGAGCGGACCTTATACGATTATGAAAGTGTTCCTTTTTGGGGCACTTGATTTACAAAGTACCAAGGGGGAGGTATTCAGAGTTAATGGCCAAAGATGCAAAATCTACATGGGAGGAGACATCATTAACCAAATTGCAAAAGTGCAATTGGTTAATATGTTGAATAATGCATAAATACGACAGTAGTCAAGCTGACGACTCTAAATTAGCATGTTTAGTTTTTTTTGTTAGGTTCATTTTTAATTTTATTAGTATTTACTTCTATTATTTTACTAATAGGGATTATATTACTTTTTTTTATGTGCAGAATTACAAGAGAGAAAGAAATGTTTTGCTCAAAGTACATTTTACTAGTAAGTTTCCTAGTGAAAAATAAACTTCCACTAGAAATTTGCCTAGTTATTCTCCGTACAGCAAAAAAAACTTTGAGAATCGAGCGTCGTGACTTACGACATGCTAGTCACCCTTTGCCAAAAGTAAGAACCATGGAATTAAATGGTGGCTCTACTAGGCCTAACACTAGGAGAGTCGCAAGAAAAGGAACTAGTACATCATGGTACTCCGATTGTGAGGTATGTCTCTTGAAACAACAAGAGATGGATCAGTAAGAAAAGTGTTTCTCTTTTACCTGTTAGAGGATAAAGAACAGGATATTTTGTGTTAAGTATATATTGTTGCTTAGATTACTAATCACAAAGAAAATCCCGATGGACATTTGTCTCATCATTTTGAAGCAAGCAAAAGAAACGTTAAGACTCGAGAGATGCAGAGAGACTTTGGAGAAACATTCAAAAGGAACATCGAAGTGTGCGTACAGACGAAGGATGGCTAGATTTGGGTTTTGTCACAGCTGTGGGAAGTTGGAGCATGATAGTGTTTGCAGCAAACATACTACAATATTGCAAACCAAGAGAACTATCCTTTTGCATCAAGACCCCGTTAAGCTTCGTGTTAAAAGGGTTGCGAGACCAGGAAGTTCATCTTGGTACGCGATTGAGGAGTTGTGTGAGCGGCGGATATCAAAGTTGTACCTTTGACGGTGATTGCATCAGAGATAGTACTATATGCCAATCGAGCGACTGTGCTAATATGTCATGACCTTGTTAGGCTTCGTGCCGAAAAGGTCACAATAATTGACAATCCGTCAAAGGAATGACCCATCAGAATAGGGCGTCTGGTTTTCAAGCTTTCCAGGAGCGCAGCGTACATAAAAGCCAAAAACTTAAAAATAGAAAAACATAAAAAAATTAGTTTTGATGTACATTTGTGTGTTGTTATCACAATTTGTAGTTTAAATGTTTGTTAGTTAGTTGGTTTAGGTAGAATGTAAATGGCAAGAGCTATTTTCACCAAAAATTCACTTACTGGCATGTGCCGAAACCAATTGGCACACGCCAATTATGCACAAAAAGAAGACCTGGCGCACGCCAGGAAAAGGTGGCGTGCGCCAGAAATGGAAAAACAGGAATCTGGCGTACGCCAGGAACATCTGGCGTATGCCAGGTGGGTCAGAAGGGGGTATAAGTTTGGCAGTGGCCGATTTTTACTCATAATTCACCATCCACAAGAATTAGCAAAATTCGAAACCTAGATCTACTCTTGCCCAAGCATCCCGAATACATTGCCCACATTACCTAACTCCCAAAACACGATCTAGCCAGGTAAGTAGGAGGAATACAGGGAAGCGCGTGCGGACTCCCACACCATCAGGGTCAGATTCTTCATCAGATCGACCCAGAGACATCCGCCACCGCTACAACGCTCCCTTCGCAATCTTTAACGATTGGGAGGGAGAGAGGTACCAACGATTTTCTTAACTCACTACTGTTAGTCATTTTAAGATTAATTGGAATGAGATGAGAATTTTAGGGGTAGCTGATGAGTTGGATGAGGCTTTTGATAAGATGGGATGGGGTACTTTAAGGATAGAACCATTTTGGCTAGACAGGAGTTAGCGATGGAGTTCTACTGCACTCTGCAGGTTCAGGCAAATATGCATTCATTTACTGCACGAGTTTTTGACACTGACCTTGAGATGGATGAAGCTGAATTTGTTGACCTATTTGAGCTTACAAGTGGTGGTGGAGCTTTAGATTTCTACCCAACTAGGTTAGCCCATCAGGCATGGCATGAGATTACTGGTTCTGCTCGATATGAGTCGGGGAGGGCACCTAATGCATTGATTAGAGAACCATACTTAGGTATCCTCCATCGCTTTATGACTCTGACCTTCTGTGGTCAATGGAAAGATTCTAAAGTGTTCTGATCTTAACTTTATGCCATTGACTGCCTCTGCCACGATGTTAGGTTTTGCACTTATACTATGGTGGTTGACTGCTTTGCATGTTCGATTAGCGATAGGGAACCTAGGCATCTTTACCTAGGTCATATCATTTCTCGCATTGTACGTCACCATTTTCCTATGAGATTTTCAGAGTATACAAGGTCATATGTGGAGCTGGTAGATCTTGACATTGACAAGCTCAACTACAGCAAGCTGATCAAGAAGACGATGACAAGAAATGGCGAGGAGATAGTGTAGTACAAGCCATGGGAAGAGCGTCAGGCGATCTTAGCTACCCTTACCAGATTAGGCCTTCCACCGCTGGCGCAAGCACCTGACCCTCAGGAGTAGGAGGAAGAAGAGCATCATGATAAGGCTGGACCCAGCCATCTGTCTCTACGCCCGCAGGTAGATCTTAATAACCAGTTTGCTGCGATGTAGTTACAGCTGCAAGGCTACGGAGACAAGCTTCAGGGATATGGCGTCCAGCTTCAGCAAGTGATGTCATTGATTGCTCGTATTGAGGAGCACCAGAGAGTGCAGATAGAGGAGCAACACGCGTTGTACGCTGAGCATCGAGCATTTATGGAGCAGTAGAGGGAGCAAGCGGCGTGGATGCGACAATGGGCCGAAAACTTCGGTGCTGGATTCATGTTTCCACCACAGTCTCCACCGCAGCCTCCAGCACGGGATTGACAGGGAGCTCCTAATTCCTTAGTCTTTTTATTTATTTTACTCTTATTTAATCTTTTGTGTTTTAGATTTCTTTGTGTGTGTGCACTTACTTATACAGAACAGACTTATACAGAACAGAATTTGTAAAGAGATCTTCATTAAAGCAATCAAAAGAAAAGCGTTTTTTGCTTATCTTCGTTTTAGCTTACTTGCATGTTTGTTCTTTTTATACTTGTGTGATATTTGTGTTTTTGATTACGTGTATTAGACACTTTGAGGACAATGTGTCATTCAAGTGTGGGGGAGGGTTCCTTCCAGGAAGGAATCTTTCTTTTTAGGATGTTTAAATTGTCTAGGACATGTAGGTTTAGACTTGGCATGAATTTTTCATAAATTTGACCCCCCTCAAAAATTTTCAACTTATGTTAGAATTTTATCAAATCTTTAGTTAGGGATTTAATTCGAGCACAATGCCTAGGAATTGGTAGAAACCTCACACTCTGTTGTTTAGGAAGGTAGTTTCACTATGTAGACTAGACTAGAGAGTTTTTGAGTGTACCTTGTGAGTATTTGAGCCGACGGAAGAGACACCAGTCTCTATTTTTCATGAGGTACATACTTGTGTTAATTAATCGAGGCATCCTACTAGTACTTATCGTGGTCTTAGTTGTGTGGAAGATAGTGAGATGACGGGGCATTCTTTGATATTTGAACCTAGAGCCTTAGAGCCAAAATTCTTTACTATCGTTTGAGTTAAACCATTTGAGCCGAGCCTTTTTATTGATCTTAGATGAGGAAGCCAACTTTGAGCCTATTATCCACCATCTTCCCTACCTTTGATCATCCGATTTGAGGACTTTTAGGTTACGCTTGTTAGGAATGTTTGTATTATGATTGGTCAGTATCTGAAACTGACTTAGGGTATATGTTGGGATTTTATTTTATAGTTTATGACCATGTTGAGAAGCCGAGTTTTGCTTAGACACGTGCATGAGTTATAGCATGTTGAAAAAGAAAAAAAAGTGAAAAGAAAAAGAAAAGAAAAGAGAAGTGAAAAAGAAAAGAAAAAGAAAAGAAAAGAGAAGTGAAAAAGAAAAGACAAAGAAAGAAAAGTCAAATAAGCATAAGTTTAGGCAAAACTTGAGCTTCTAGGTCTTTGTATATTGGGAGATTAGGGAGTGTACGTTTATTATACTTGGTGAGGATGTTTTAGATTAGATGAGTGACTGCTTAGTTCATGTATTGAGTCCTCGGATTGGGTGGTTTAGCCACTTCCCATATATTTTACCTCACCCTGACCTTCAGCCCTATTACAACCCGATGAAAAAGCCCCCCAATCATTTACAACCATTGCGACTTTTAGATAGCGCTGAGTAGGACGTAGGATGCTTTGAGATATTGACCTGTATGCGAGTGATAAGAAGTTGACCATACACATTATATGAGTGATACACGTTACTATCCTTGAGAGTTTAACCTTCTAGTGTCTTTTACATAGAGTTAACACTTTCTTAAATAATAGAGTGTTGAGGCGTTTACTAGTTCGTAGTGTTTTGTGTTTTGTAGTGATGACTTAACTAGGTTTTTGATGAGATTTTGATATAAGTTGATATTTTTTAGGGAAGTTTAGTTTGGATCAAGTCTTGCCAAGTCTTTACCTCTTGTTGTGTTTGTGTGTGTTTTTGTGATTTTTGTTTAGTTGTTGTTTGCATTTGAGTCTTGCTTGGGGACAAGCAAAGATTCAAGTGTGGGGGTGTGATGAGTGCTTAAAACACTCATTACTTATGTCTATTTTATAGTTTGTTTTTAGTATTTTAGGTTTTTTTATTTGAGTTTTAGTTATCTTTGGCGTAGTTTTGTTTATTTCTTATTTTTAGTCGTGTATTTTGTTTCTCATTATATTTTATGGTTTTAGGAGCTAATTCGAGGAAATGGATAACGACTGAGCTAGACGAGCGGATGCATGGATGAGAGGAGAGATGCGAAGGCAAGAAGAGCAAAGCTGAGGACCAGGTGCATGCCAGAGATTTGTGGCATACGCCAATGATGCACTAAGAGCAAACGACCAGACGCGAATGACCGAGCACCTGAGGATCTGGCGCACGCCAGGAAGAGTTGGCGCACGCTAGGCCAGACAGTAACACAGCCAGCCACTTGCCTCTTTGAGTGGAAAACAGTGGAGGGGGCCATGCACTCGGGATTTTTGCCCTTCTTGTGACCTTGGCAGACCATTATGGTGTAGAGGTGGATAGTTGTTAGGATATTAAGTTAGTTTATATTTGTTTTGACTTTTGACTTTTGTTTTATACTAATAATGAACATTAGTGTAGAATAGACAAGTGTGTGAGAGAGAGGAGAGACAGCACGAACTTGGGCATCCTTCCTGTGAAGAACTTGAGGAAAAGCTGAGGATCACCTTGTAAAGCTTCCTTCTCTTGTATTCTTTGTTTTGTTAATTAATGCTAAGTATGTTCATATTTTTGATTATATTGATCTTTGCAAGCATGTGCGAGTAGTTGATCTTTGAGTTTGGTGGCTTAAAGCCACTACTTAGTCACGGTTTAGAGGGTTAAAAACTTGATGAACATGTCAAACTAACGAACTTAATGCTATGCTAAACTTGCTTGATCACCAAGGCTAGAAGTTAGTTTAAACTTAAAACCGAGAGGAGATAGTTTAAATGGAAAGGTTAGTTAGATAGGTTGCTGGTTCGAGTTGCTAATACTCTTACTCAGTGATTTATTGTTCTTAAAGTGATGCATATAGTTGGTTCTTTGCTGTGCATATTTGGTTTTTGGGGTTGAGAGAACATCTTATCATTCTAAGCATGGTAAAGAAGCAATTTAGGCCTTTCTAGCACGAGAGTGTAGTTTGGTTGATTTTGAAACACTAGGACCATGTTATGTACTTAGTAAACCTTCTGAATTCGATGATTATTGTGGATTTAAGTTCACTTTGCTCATTTGTGCAATATAAGTTGTTAAGAATCTGTTTTGAAAACCAAACCTTCAAGTAACTAAATTCATAATTTGTTAGAATAATAAACCAACTTAGAACAAAAGTTTCCATCAAACCACTTTATAATTTGATCTTAGACAAGTTACTAAACCAAGTTGAAGCTTTAAACTCGGTCCTTGTGGGACGATTTTCCCTTACTTACTCATTTGTGCAACTCTGCTAGAAAAATTACTGTGTTGGCGCACGCCAGAAATAGGTGGTGTACGCCAACTTAGGCCATCCGAGGCAAAAACTCTCACGCCAGAAGAGTTGGCGTACTCCAACTCTTCAAAACTATAAAACCTGGCGCACGCCAGGAACTTTTGGCGTACGTCAGGTCATCCAAACAAACGACCTGTCATTTAGAAAAGCAGCAGAAAACTTAAGGAAAAAAGCAGACCCTCTCGTCTGGGAGGTTTACGAACAGACATATGTGCACATGTTTTTGGGAATACATTGGATTTGATACGATTATGATATGGCCGGCGGAGTTTGATTATGAAAGCTCTATAAGATATGGTATCCCAGTGTTGTGAGAGAGAGTGACACATTCTAGACCTATCCGAAGTCCATCCATGATATGACGTTCACGATACCACTTTTGGGTCGGAACGTGTCTATGTGTATGAATATGAATTTGTCATTTATTTATGATTAAATTACTTGTGATGTGCTAAGTGTTATTTTGGCAACACTTGTCTATGCATGATTTGAGTCAATGCATGTGGTTGGTTAGTTAATTATAGGTTAGTTTTAATATCCTCTACTAAGTACTTCCAAGTACTTACCCCCTCCTCCACAGGTGACGAGCCTTGAGTTTCGTCGATTTCCAAAGTGATTTTGTCTGTTCAACCGTTTGAACCTGTCATCTTCTTCTCGGGTTTCTAAAGCTTTGGATGGTACTCCTTTTGTGATCTTAGACGAGTCGCTCCATTATGCATATAGTAGGACCTTGTGTTTAGACTTTAGAACTTTGTAAAAATACTTACGATGTATATATATATTATGGTTTATGCTTCCATAATGATTACACTTCCGTGATTATGATTTGCATTATGCATGTTCGAGGCTGGTTGGACCACGGCTCTTTGGTTTCAAGAGCGTGATCCAACGCCGGTCAGAAACCCAAATTTGGGTCGTGACAAACTTGCAAATGCTTTTCTGGATAAATATTTCCCATATTCAAAGACAAGCAAGCTCGTCAAGGAGATCACCAACTTCAAACAATATGAAGGTGACTCTTTGAGTAAAACATGGGAAAGATTTAAGGAGTTACAAAGGAGTTATCCTCATCATGGTTTATCGGAGGAGTCGATGCTCAAAACTTTTTATTTTAGTCTTTTACCAACAACAATAGGAACAGTTGATTCTGCCTCTAACGGAAATTTTCTGAGAAAGGAAAGAGGTGAAGCCTACCATATTCTGGAAGAGTTGGCAGCAACCAATAGGATAGTCACAAATGAAAGAAGAAAGCAACCAATGAGAGAACTGAGAGAACCAACTGAGCAAAGCGAGAAGAGAGAAATGATTGAACTTGACGCTTCCTCATCATTTCAAGCTCAATTGGATTTAATGGCAAAGCAGTTGCGAGATTTGACTGTAAACAAAGTTGATGCTGTTGCTATCTAACAAAATTGTGAAGCTTGTGGCAACATTGGCCATGAAATAAGTCAATGTGTCATGATGAACCAATAAACTGAGCCAGTCAACTTTGTTAGTGGTCAAGGCCAAGGAGGAAACCGAATGGGGAATAACCCATATTCTTCAACATATAACCCTGGATGGAGGAATCATCCTAACTTCTCATAGAAAGATAGAAGTAATGATGATAACATGGCAATTGTGCCTGATAAAGGACTACACTTATGTGCCCCACTACAATGACCACCACCTGGTTTTCAACTACGTGGATTTTTGGGAGAAAGGATGGGGGCCCTAGAGGAAAGAATTGACAAGGTGGAGAAATTCATCCAACAAACTGGAGAATCATCCACTAACCAAAGTCAAATATTGAAAGCCTTGGCGAGCCAAGAAGCGAGGCAAAATAATTTGGAACAATTCCTAAAGGGACAAGCGACTGCCATGCGCAATATGGAAGTACAACTTGGGGAAATTGCAAAGGCAAATGCACAAAGAGCATCAGGATCTCTCCCAAGCACTACAGAAGAAAATCCTCGAGGCCACGTAAATGCGATCGCCTTAAGAAGTGGTAAAGAATT
Organism: Hypericum perforatum; assembly: GCA_012979155.1. Lineage (NCBI taxonomy): Eukaryota > Viridiplantae > Streptophyta > Magnoliopsida > Malpighiales > Hypericaceae > Hypericum > Hypericum perforatum. The sequence continues at coordinate 30,054 of SOPF01024553.1, read as the reverse complement.
AGCTTCTCAAACAATCAATGAGAAGGCTAAGGAAACTAATGTTGTGGTCCCCGATCAAGACAAGGTTGTAGAATTGTTGAAAGAAAAAGTCCCACAAGAGGAAGTTGCGGAGCAAGAAGAAGTTTACATACCACCACCACCAATGATTCCCATTTTACCTGATCCTCAGAAGGTTAAGAGAAAGATGGGAATGGATGAGAAATTTCTCCGTTTTATAGAGAAAATGAAGAATGTACATATTAGTGTCTCTTTTCTTGAGATGCTAGATCAAGTTCCGCACTATACAAAGTTTCTAAAGGAACTCGTCACAAAGAAGAGAAAGTGGGAAGATAAAGAGACAGTCGCCCTCACGGCATATTGTAGCTCTTTAATTTCAAAGAACCTTCCTACTAAGCTTCAAGATCCTGGGAGTTTCACAATTTCCTGTTTTATTGGTGACATTGAGTTTCCAAAATGTTTATGTGATTTAGGTGCAAGTATCAACTTGATGCCTTTATCTACTTTTCAGAAACTTGGGTTGTGTGAAGTAAAGCCAACTTCAATGCTTCTCCAGTTGGCAGACCAAACAATAAAGAAACTATTCGGGGGTGGTTGAGGATGTCCTGGTAAAGATTGACAAGTTCATCTTTCCAGTTGACTTTGTAGTTTTGGATTTTTCAGAGGATAAGAATTGTCCACTAATTTTTGGCAGACCCTTCCTTAACACAGCACATGCATTGGTAGATGTGCATAATGGTAAATTGATTCTCCGAATTGGAGATGAGGAGGTTGAGTTTAATATGACTAGTGTTATGCGTCATCCTCTTGATGAAGGGATGTGCATGAAAATTGATGCTGTGGAAGATTGTATCCTAGAGTTTTGTAAGGAAAATATCTCAAAGATAGAGGATACAGGAGGAGAAGAAGAACCACAAGAAGAAGTGGAAAATGATGAACAAGTAAAGGAGGAAGTCGACAAGAAAGATCTATTTGAGGAGCTAGAAATTCATTTAAAATACCAAACTCCACCCTCAATTGTGAAAGCCCCATCCTTGGAGTTGAAAGAGCTACCCTCGCATCTAAGGTACGCATTCTTAATAAATGGAGGAAGGTTAACAATTATAATCTCAAACAAGCTCTTCAAGGATGAAGAGGATAAGGTGCTCGCAATTGTGAACAAGCGGATAAAGGCTATTGCTTGGCAAATATCTGACATCAAGGGTATAAGCCCAGAAATTGTGATGCACCATATTCATATGGAGGATGGAGCAAGGCCAAGGGTAGACCGACAAAGGAAACTTAATCATAATATAAAGGAGGTTGTGAAAAAGGAGGTGATCAAGCTTTTAGAAGCCAGAATTATTTATCCAATATCGGATAGTGAATGGGTTAGCCCTATCCATTGTGTCCCCAAGAAGGGAAGAATGACAGTGGTAATCAATGAGGAGGGCGAACTCATTCCAACATGTACCGTGACCGGTTGGATGGTTTGTATTGACTACAGAAAATTGAATGACGCCACTAGGAAAGATCACTTCCCTTTGCCATTCATTGATCAAATGTTAGAATGGATAGGAGGGTATTCTTACTATTGCTTTTTGGATGGGTACTCAAGGTACAACCAAATTGCAATATATCCTAGAGATCAAGAGAAGACATCTTTCATATGTCCCTTTGGTATTTTTGCATATCGCAGAATACCTTTTGGATTAAGTTGTGCCCCAGCAACATTCCAACGTTGCATGGAGTCTATCTTTTAGGAGATGAATGAGAAGATTATGGAAATCTTCATGGATGACTTCTCTGTATTTGGGAACTCATTTGATCATTGTCTGGAAAATCGTGATAAGGTACTGGAAAGATGTGAGGAAAAGAACCTTGTGCTCAATTGGGAAAAGTGCCATTTTATGGTAGACGAAGGAATAGTTTTTGGGCACAATATTTCTAAAGTTGGAATGGAAGTGGACAGAGCTAAGACAGAGGTCATAAAGAAGATGAATGCACCAACCACAGTTAAAGGAATTAGAGCCTTTCTAGGACATGCAGGTTTTTATAGAAGATTCATCAAGAATTTCTTTCTAATCGCAAAACCTCTGACAAATTTGTTAGTTAAGGACGTGTCCTTCAACTTTGATGAGCATTGTCAGAAGGCATTTGATGCTCTAAAGAAGCTCTAGTAACAGCTCTGGTCATTTCTTCACCGGATTGGAAACTTCTATTTGAGTTAATGTGTGACGCAAGTGACCTAGCTTTGGGTTGTGTGCTTGGACAGAAGAAAGAAGGGAAGCTACATGTCATCTACTATTCTAGTAGAGTATTGGCAAGGGCTCAACTAAATTATACAACTACAAAGAAAGAGTTACTTGCAGTCGTTTATGTTTGTGACAAATTCAGAGCATACTTGCTTAGTTTAAAAGTGATCGTCAATACAGACCATGCAGCTTTGAAGTATCTATTCTCGAAGCAAGATGCCAAACCTTGTTTGATGCGCTGGATTTTGTTACTACAAGAATTTGACTTGTCCATTAAGGACAAGAAAGGAGCAGAAAATGTTGCTGCAGATCATCTTTCTCGGTTAGAGAAAAGCAACGGAATGAAAAGAGATGGAAAGATAAAAGAAGAGTTTCCTGATGAAACTCTGATAATGATGAGTAGAGTAGAAGCTCCCTGGTATGCTGATTATGCCAACTTTTTAGTTAGAAAAATTATTCCTACATGCTTGAGTTATCCTCAAAGAAAAAAATTCCTAAGGAATACTCAAATGTTTGTTTGGGATGATCCTTACATCTTTAAGAGATGTAATGATGAGATGCTTCGAAGGTGCATTGCCGATTAAGAAATAGCTAATGTTTTAGAGCAGTGTCACAACACTCCTTACTCAGGTCATTATGGAGCAACAAGGACTGCAGCAAGGGTATTTGAGTGCGGATTCTATTGGCCGTACATATTTTAGAGATGCACGTACCTATGTGAAATAGTGTGATCGCTACTAGAGAACGGGGAATATCTCAAAAAGGAATGAGATGCCCTTATCTGGAATTCTAGAAATTGAGTTCTTTGACATTTGGGGATTGGACTTTATGGGACCTTTCCCCTCTTCGTGTGGTAACAATTATATCTTGGTTGGAGTTGACTATGTTTCAAAATGGGTGGAAGCTTTGGCGTCACCTACAAATGATGCTAGAGTGGTTATCCAATTTCTTAAGAAACTCTTCTCGTAATTTGGAATGCCATGAGCAATAATCAGTGATGGTGGATCACACTTCTGCAACAAACCATTCGAAGTCTTACTAAGGAGATATGGGGTAACTCACAAGGTGGCAACACCTTATCATCCCCAAACAAGCAGACAGGTGGAGCTTTCAAATCGAGAGCTCAAAAAGATTTTGGAAAAGACAGTCAGATTGGCTAGGAAAGATTGGTCAAACAAGCTCGATGATGCCATGTGGGCATATCGAATGGCATTCAAAACTCCAATAGGAATGTTGCCCTACAGGCTTGTTTATGGCAAGGCATGCCATCTTCCTGTGGAGCTTGAGCATCGTGCATTCTGGGCAATTAAAATCCTTAACTATGATTACAAAAAGGCCGGTGAACGCAGAATTCTCCAACTTGCAGAGTTGGAAAAAATGCGTGATTTGGCATTCGAGAGCTCAAGACTCTACAAGGAAAGGATGAAAGGGAGACATGATGCCCACATTGTCAGGAAAGATTTCAAGAAGGGCCAACATGTTCTTCTCTATAATTCGCAATTGAGACTTTTCCCTGGGAAGCTCAAATCCAAGTGGAGCAGACCATACCAAATTGTCAAGGTATACCCTTTTGGGGCACTTAATCTGCAAGATAACAAAGGGATAGTTTTCAAGGTTAACGATTAAAGATGCAAAATCTACCTTGGAGGAGATATTATTAACCAAATTGCGGAAGTGCAATTGGTTAATACGTTGTCCAATGCATGAACATGACAAAAGTAAAGCTGACGACTTTAAATTAGCATGTTTAGTATTTTTATTTTTTTTATTTTTCACCTTAATTATTTTACTAATAGGATTTATTTCATTTTTTTTACGTGCAGAAAATAAAGAGGAAGAATGCTGTGCTCAAAGTACATAAGTTTAGTGCATTTCTTAGTCAAGAAAAAACTTCCAAGAGACATTTGCATTATCATTCTTAGTACGGTGAAAGAAACATTGAGGATTGAGCGTCGTGATTTTTTTCATAAGATACACTCCACACAATTCATGAATACCGTGAGACCAAAAGGTGACCCGAATAGGTTTAAAGCCAAAAGGGTTGCAAGGAGAGGAACTAGTACATCATGGTACACAAATTGTGAGTTGTGCATGTTGAAAAGGTCAGAGTTAGATCTACAAATATAGTGGTTCTCTTTTACCTGCAGAGATTAAAGAATAGGGTGTTTTGTGCCAAGTATACGTGTTTAGTTAAAGTCTTAGTCCTTAGGAAAATCCCGATAGATGTGTGTCTGATAATTTTGAAGCAAGCAAAAGAGATGTTGAGACTGGAGAGATGCGAAGAGAATTTAGAGAGACATTCGAGAGGAACATCTAAGTGTGCATACAGAAGAAGGATGGCGAGATTTGGGTTCTGTCACAAGTGTGGGAAGTTGGAGCACGACGATATTTACAGCAAACATAGTACAACTTTGCAAACCGAGCGAACAGTCCTATTGCGTCAAGACCCCATTAAGCTTCGTGCTAAAAGGGTTGCAAGACCACGGAGTTTGTCTTGGTACGCGATTGAGGAGCTGTGTGAGCAGCGGATAGTGAAGTTACACCTTTGATGGTGATTGCATCAGAGATAGTACTATATGCCAATCGAGCGACTGTGCTATTACGTCGTGACCTCCATAAGCTTTGTGTCAAAAAGGTCATGATAGTTGACAATCTGTCAAAGCATGACCCATCAGAATGGGGCGTCTGGTTTTCAAGCTTTCCAGGAATGCAGCGTAAATAAAAGCCAAAAAAATATAAAAAAATAACAGAAAAACAAAAAAATTAATTAATTAGAATAGTTTGTATAATATGTGAGTTTACTTTAGATATGTGTAGATTTTATGTATTTAGTATATGTATAGTACACCATACCCTGATGGCGTACAAACGAGTGCTAACGTAAAGATCTAGCGTACGCCAATTCTACTCGGCGTATGCTAGAAATTGAAAACCAGAAAACTTGGCGTACGCCAAGTATGTCTGGCATATGCCAGGTAGGTCAGAATGGGAGAGTATAAATTTGGCATCAGCCGATTTTGGCTCACAATTCACAATTCTTCCCAATTCTCCACTCGAAACCGAAACCTCGCACGAGCCTAAGCCTACCCAATATCCATGACACATTACCCAACTCCTGAAACACGATCTAGGATGTTAGGAGCTGAAGGATCTAGCTGGGTTAGCACGAGGAACACTAGAAAGCACGCGCGGACAGCTACACCATCAGGGTCCGATTCTTTGTTGGATTCACCCAGAGACATCCGCCACCTCTACAAAGCTCCCTTCGCAATCTTCCACGATTGGGAGGGAGAGAGGTACCAAAAATTCTATAAACTTACTACCTTGAGTCATTTCGAGATTGATTGGGATGACATGACAATCTTAAGGGTAGCTTATGAGTTGACTGCGGCTGTCGAGAAGTTAGGTTGGGATTATTTCACTGAGAGAGGCATTTTAGCTAGACAGGAACTAGTGCTAGAATTCTACTGTACCTTGCAGATTGAGGCAAATAGGGGTTTATTCACTACACGAGTTTTTGATACTGAGTTTACAATGGATGAAAGTGATTTCAATTTTCTGTTTGACCTTAAATCTAGTGGGGGGCTTTAGATTTTAAACCTACTAGTCAGGCCCATCGAGCATGGCATGAGATTACGGGATTTGAGAGATACGAGTCGGGGAGGGTGCCTAATGCGCTGATTAGAGAATCACATTTAGGAATCCTCCATGCTTTATGACTCTGACCTTCTGTGGTCAATGGAAAGAGTCTAAAGTGTTCCGATCTCTGCTATATGCCATCGACTGCCTCCGCCACGACATTAGGTTTAACACATATGCCATGGTTGTTGACTGCTTTGCATGTTCAATTAGCGATAGGGAACCTAGGCATCTGTACTTAGGTCATATCATTTCTTGCATTGCACGTTACCATTTTCCTGAGAGAATTTTAGAGTACCAAGGGTCATATATGGAGCCAGTGTCTCTTGACATCAACAAACTCAATAATAGCAAGCCAATCAAGAGGACAATGATGAGAGATGGCGAGGAGCTAGTTCAATACAAGCTATAGGAGGAGCACCAGAATATCCTAGCTACCCTTACTAGGTTGGGCCTTCCACTACCGGCGCAAGCGCCGGACCCTCAGGAGCAGGACCAGGAGGAGGAGCATCATGGTGAGGCTGGACCCAGCCATCAGTCTCCACGCCCACAGGTTGATCTTCATGACCAGTTTTCTGAGATGTAGTTGCAGCTACAGGACTACGGAGTCCAGCTTCAGCATGTGATATCATCGACTACTTACATTTAGGAGCACCAGAGTGTTTAGATAGAGGAGCAGCACGCATTCTATGCCGAGCAGCGAGCATTCATAGAGCAGCAGAGGGAGCAAGCGGCATGGATGCGATAATAGGCCGAAAACTTTGGCATTGGATTCATGTTTCCATCATAGTCTCCACCGTAGCCTCCAGCACGGGATTGACAGGGAGCTCCTTCTTCCTTAGTCTTTTTATTTTATTTTACTTTAATTATTTTTATTTGTTTGCTCTTTTGTGTGTTAGATTTTTTGTTAAATGTGTTTGTTTGCTTATCTTTGCTTTTGATTTCTTGCATGTTTGTGTTTTTATTTTTGTGTGATATTTGTGATTTTGTATGCGTGTATTAGACACCTTGAGGACATTGTGTCATTCAAGTGTGGGGGAGGGTTCCTTCCAGGAATTTTTCTTGTTAGGATGTTTAGAGTGTCTAGGACGTGTAGGTTTAGACTTGGCATGAATTTTTCAAAAATTTGACCCCCCTTAAAAATTTTTCAACTTATATTAGAATTTTATCAAACTCTTAGTTAAGGATTTAATTTGAGCACAATGCCTAGGAATTAGTAGGATCTCACACTCTGTTGTTTAGGCGAGTAGTTTCACTATGTAGACTAGACTAGAGGGTTTATGAGTGTACCATGTGAGGATTTGAGCCGACGGATGAGACACCAGTCTCTATTTTTCATGAGGTGCATACTGGTGTTAGTTAATTGAGGTATCCTACTAGTACTTATCGTGGTCTAGGTTGCGTGGAAGTTGTGAGAAGATAGGACATTCTTTGATATTTGAGCCTAGAGCCTTAGAGCCAAAATCCTTTATTACCATTTGCGTAGAAACATTTGAGCCGAGCCTTTTTATTGATCTTAGATGAGGAAGCCAACTTTGAGCCTATTATCTATCACCATCCCTACCTTTGACCATCCGATTCGAGGACACGTAGGTTGCGCATGTTGGGGATGTATTGTATTGAGAGTAGTTGGTATTTGAAACCGACTTGGGGTATATGGTTAGGATTGTTTCTACGGTACATGACATTTTGAGAAGCCAAGTTTGCCTAGACATGTGTAGTTTGCATAGTGTGTTGAATGTTAAAAAAAAAGTGAAAGTCAAGAAAAAGAAAGAAAAAAAAGGTGAAAAGAAAAGAAAAAGAAAAGAAAAAGAATGTGATTTTGAATAAGCATAAGTTTCTAGGCAAAGCTTGGGCTTCTCGATCTTGGCACATTAGGATATTAGGGAGTTTTACTTTTATCATATTTGGTGAGGATGTTTAGCATAGTCGAGTGATTGTGTAGATCTTATATCATGTCCTTGGATTGGGTGGTTTAGCCACTATCCATACATTTTACCTCACCCTGACCTTTAGCCCCATTACAACCCAATGAAAAAGCCCCGCAATCATTGACAACCATTGTGACTTTTAGATAATGCCTAGTAGGATGTAGGATGCTTTGAGATATTGACCTATATGCGAGTGATAGAAAAGTTGACCATACACACTACATGAGTGAGACACTTTACTATCCTCGAGAGATTAACCCTCTAGTATCTTTTACATAGAGTCAACACTTGTTTAAACAATAGAGTGTTGAGGTGCCTATTAGTTCGTAGTGTTTTGTGCTTTGAAATTGATGAACTAACTAGGTTTATGATAGGATTTTGATATAAGTTGATGATTTTGAGGGAAGTTAAGTTTTGATTGAGTCTTGCCAAGTCTTTACCTCGGTTTATGTTTGTGTGTGTTTGTGTGATTTTTGTTTATTTTGTATCCGCATTTGAGTTTTGCTTGGGGACAAGCAAAGATTCAAGTGTGGGGGTGTAATGAGTGCTTAAAACACTCATTTGTTGTGTCCATTTTCTACTTTGTTCTTAGTATTTTAGGTTGTCTTATTTGAGTTTTAGTTATATTTGTTTTAGTTTTTGTTTATTCTATGTTTCAGTTGACTTTATTGTTTCTTATTTGTTTTCTTGTGTTTTAAGAGCTAGTCTAGAGGAAGTGTGGAGTACGATCAAGCGAAGGCGCAAAGCTACAGACGAGTAAGAGATCACGGAGCAAAGAAGGGCTGAAACACGAGGTCTGGCACACGCCAATGACTTCTGGCGCATGCCAATAGAGCTACAAGCACGAACGACCAAGAGCATGAATGACTGATTGCGAACGACCAAGAGCATGAACGACTGATTGTGAACGACCAGGCACAGTTGGCGTACGCCAGACCAGACAGTGATAGAGCTAGCCACTTGCCTCTTTGAGTGGAAAACATTGGAGGGGACCATGCACTCGGGATTTTTTGTCTTCTTGTGACCATGGCAGACAACATTAGAGAGAAGGGTGGATAGTAGTTAGGATATTATGTTAGTTTACATTTTACTTGATTTTTGACTTTTATTTTTTAGTTAATTAAGTGCATTAGTGTAGAAGAGACAAGAAAAAAGAGAAGAGAGGAGAGAAAGAGACTTAGCAGCTACGAATTTTAGCCATCCTCTCAGTGAGAAATGTGAGGAAATTAAAGCCAAGCTTCCTTGAATCTTGTAAATCCCTCTACTCTTGTACTCTTCCTTTTGTTCATTAATGACAAGCATGTTGTTCTTGTTTATGTTTATGTTGTTCTTTGTTAATATGTGTGAGTAGTTGATTGTGTGAGTTCGGTGTCTTGAAACCATATATGTAACAACTGTTTTGAGGGTGAAAATAATGAGGAACATGTTTTAACTAACGAACTTAATGCTATGCTAAACTTGCTTGATCACCAAGGATAGAAGTTAGTTTAAACTTGAGACCGAAAGGAGATGGTTTAAATGGAAAGGTTAGTTAGATGATTCGTTAGTTTGAGTTAAGATAACTCTTCCTCAGTAACTGATTGTCCTTTAAGTGATGCATATAGTTGGTTCTTTGCTGAGTTTAGCTAGTTTTTGGGGTCGAAAGAACATCTTACCATCCTAAGCTTAGTTTAAAAGCAACATAGGCCATTCTAGCGCGAAAGTGTAGTTTAGTTGCCTTTGAAACTCTTGGACCATGTCACGTACTTAATAAACTCTCTAAATATGTTGATTATATTGGATTTAAGTTCACCTTGCTCATTTTTGCATATCTAGTTGTTTAAATCTGTTTTGATAACAAAACCTTCAAACTAGTCAAGTTCATAATCTTTTCCTAGACAAGTTAGTAAACCAATTAGAAGCCTTAAACTTGGTCCTTGTGGGACGATATTCCCGTATTTACTCATTGCTGCAACTCTGCTGGAAATTCTGCTGTCTTGGCGTACGCCAGCTTTGGCCATCCGAGGCCTAAAACTCTCACGCTAGGAAAGTTGGCGTACTCCAGCTCAACTGGTTCGTTGAACCTGGCGTACACCAGGTCGATTTGGCGTACGCCAAGTTATCCAGTCAGACGACCTGTCGTTCCTTTAATAAGAAACCAGCAGAGTACTTAGTGCCATTGTAGGTGCGAGGGGAACACCCATCCTAATTTTCCATTTCCGATTTTAGACTTCCACGACAAAATTAGTTGGGAAGAAATATTTATTATTTTCGCAGACAGATTGGAAGAGGGTAGTGGAAACCTGGGAAGGGTCGGAGAGGAAGTGGTGGTGACGTTGGGTTTATTTGGATGTAATTGAATTTGTTTAGTTTTAATTAATTTCGTTTGTTTTATATGGGTTTGGTTTGTTTGGATTTGGTTTGGGTCAATTTTTTAACGAAGGGCAAAATAGTCATTAAAAAATTATTTTGACTTTTAGGGACTAAAAAGTTTGGTTAGTTTGCATAGTAAGGATCTAAATAGTAGTTTTTAAACAGTAAGGACAAAAATGATTGAATCTACAAAGTACAGGGATCTTAGCCTAATTTTTCCTAATAAAAATGACCAATATCTAAATTTAATTACTTTTAATATACCAAAACTCAACAATAATTTGGTCCAGCTGATTTAACTGGAATTAGTCTGACAAGATAAACAAGTAGTCAATAACATTAATTATAAGTTCAACTGTCCACTAGGTATTGTTATAAAAGGATATCTCATAGTCGTGTTTGTGATCTTACTGATTGAATCTCTATTTTTTAAAAGACACTAAATAGGGCTAGAAGTTCGAGACTATGTATAACAAAAGATTTACCAAACACCAGAATTAGCTAGGAGATGTGACTATTGGTGGATGGGAACGTGAAATGTGAGGGGTGAAGTAAGGATGGTGACGTACTAAATGTCATGTGATATGGTGGAGCAAGAAACGCTCCTAGCGCTTCTACTTCACGAGATAGCCGATGGTTAAACCATCCCACATCAACGCTCCACTCTGCTGTTTTTCCGTTGTTAATGTTAGCTCCTATTTTTCAACTCAATTTTTTTTTCACAGTATTATTCTCACTATAATACTTTTACATTATTTACAGTCAACTTTGCTTCATTTTTAAATTATAATTAATTATATGAAATTCGAATATGATTTCGAATAAATTTTAAAATATTAAAATTAAGTCCAAACTAACAAAACAATATTTTTATGAAACACAAAAATAATTGTAAATAGTTCAAATTACAAATACATAGAGTTTCAAATTACAAAATTAACTACAAAATTAAAATAGTTATAAATGATTCGAATTAATGTATATGAAATTTAGGGTTTAGAATTTATATTAAATTACATATTATTTTTTGTTAAATTACATAATTATATTAAATTACATATATACATAAAATTATATAGTTACAAAATTACAAAATTACAAAAATTTTCCAAATTACAATCAAAATTGCATAATTACCTTATTCTACATCAAAATTACATTATTCTAACCAAAATTATATAATTACATATATACATAAAATTTTCATTTACATAAAATTACATAGTTTTTCTTAAATTACATAATTTAAACCACATAAATTAGATTATTAGATATAAATAATTTTATTAAATTATTGAAAATATTTAAAAATTTTGTTTGAATAGAATTGTGCAAAATGTTACATTTTTTTTGAAAAAAATTTCCCAAAATAATGATTTTCTAAATAAATAAAATTAAAAAATTCACGTGAAAAATGGCACGTGGAAAAATCGCGAAGCGTCACACTTGAACGCCCGTGTCAGGCCTAACATGAGCTCTCATCCATGAACGATCGTAGACCATACATTCCTCTCCTATAGATGGTCTTACTCACATCGACATTGGGCGAGAGAGGATGGGCTCCACACCATGTAAGAAATTAGAAATAATGTTAATTTGGGTGTGGATTCCGTCCTGTACGTGGAATAAGTCCAGGACCGTCCTGGACTGGTTTTGCCAATACATTCAAATGTATTGGCAAAACCAGTTAAAAATATTTGGCGAAACCATTTGAATGTATTGGCGAAACCAGTTGAACATATTGACAAAACCAGTTGAATGTATAGGCGAAACCAGTTAAAAATATTTGACAAAACTACTTGAAGATATTATTAAAACCACTTGATTATACTTGACAAAACTACTTGAACATACTTGACAAAACTACTTAAACATATTGCAAAACCACTTGAACATACTACAAAACCACTTGAACATACTGAAAAACCAGTTGAACATACTGTCTAAACTACTTGAACATACTAACAAAACCATTTGAACATACTTGACAAAACCAGTTGAACATATTTGACGAAATCACTTAAACATACAGGCAAAACCACTTGAACATATTCGGCAAAACCACTTAAACATACTTGACTAAACCATTTGTCGAGTATGTTCGAGTGGTTTCGACAGTATGTTCAACTGGTTTTATCAATATGTTCAACTGATTTTGCCAATACATTCAACTGGTTTCGCCAATATTTTCAACTGGTTTCGGCAATACATTCAACTGGTTTCGCCAAAACCAGTTGAATGTATTGCCGAAACCAGTCCAGGACGGTCCTGGAAATGACTTCCAGGACTGAATCTAGTCCCTGTTAATTTTGGTTGTGGGCAACCTGATCTGATTGGTTGGCATCATTTGTAACGACCACGAAGTCGTTTTGTCAATGTTATTGCTGTTGAAAAGTCTTTACTTATTCTCAGAAAAGAAAAGTCTTCACTTTTCCCGGGAAGGGAGGCCGTTTGATGTACGGTGTTTGTTTTACATCCGGCGTGAATTAAATCCTGAACCACATATGTTGTTGACCATCCGAGTAAATGTCCTTGTGTTGTTTTGCGTCCAATCTAGGGTTAATATAACTGTAAATTTTTTTAAGAAGAATCATCAAACAATTTTTTTTAAATGATCTAGCATGGGACACTTGTCTCGAGTCTAAGCTCGCATGGGAGAGATATTTTAAGCGACTTATTGTTGAGTTCTACATTTTCATAGCTTTACTTTGTGTTGGTCAACATGTCTTTCGATCATCATAATTTGATTCAGAGAGCCTAGGAACTTCTTGTTCGACAGCGGGAGGTTAAGATTTTGCACACATGGAAAGAAGAGAACCGTGAGGCTAACGTTGTTTCTCTAAATATGCTCCATCTGTTGGTTACGATTTTTTCATCCGCATTTGTCTTGCCTAGAGACATATTTTAATAATTGTGGAGGGGTTCATTGCCTTTGTTGTATTCAATTCAGTGTTCGGAATCGTAAATATCCAAATTTTGATTTATATTCGGAATTGAAATCACTTTTGAATTTAAATTAAGACCCATGTTATAAAATATTTGAATCTTTAAGCATCTCGATTTTTTTAGTATAGAAATTTGAATTGTACAATTAATATTTATGAAATATATGTGCTTGTTTCAGACTTTTGCCCATTAATCGAGCTTGTCCCCAGGTGAATAGATAAGACAACCAACGATGTTGGGAAATCCATAGTAGCACGATAGCACACCCTTCAGTGGCTTTGAACGACGTGGTTGAAATCAAGTGATATTTTCTTCTTGATCTGTTGGAACTAATATTAGTAAATTATGGTTTTGATATGCATATATATAAAAATAATATATATAAAAGTTGAGAAAAAAGTAACCTCACGACACGGTTTGCACAACCGTAAAAATGTCACCTCTTCGTGCCTATGTTCTTCGTTGATAGTCTTCCTCGATATCACGAACTTCGGATTTAATCCTGGACGAGGTCAATGTTTAACCATGTGCCCTTAAACTCTTATTACCCGTCTTATAGCTTCAGGTACAACACCCAATCACGTGAACAATAGGAAGCACTATTGAACATCTTTCGAACCTTTAATGGTCTAGAACTTCGACACAAATGAGAAATGCTATGATCTAGAGAGGGAGAAGTGGAGAACTCAAGGAAGAGTGTGAGGCTCTTGGGGTAATTTTGAATGGAGGAGGATACCTCATTTTATAAGGAACTTAGGCCTCCAACATTCAAATATGGATTTAATATGGTCATTAACCTACCAATTAAATAGGAGGTTACAAGACCAATAAAATCTCAAAATAAATAGGTTGTTACATATGAATTTAAATTTTGAAATTAAATTCAAATGACATGTAGAAGTTAAAGAAACTTCTAGAATATGGGCTTGTCTAAACAAAAGGCCAACAAATTTTGGGCCTAGAATCGCTTCAACAAATCCGGCCCAATCCTAAAAAGATTAGACCATGAACATGAAACAATTCTCACATACCCATAATTCCATAACTCGTCATTGTACTACCTTTAAGCCAATTTTTTCATTCACATCGAGAATTAGTTTCTCGCAAGTATTTTATATCGCCACGAAACTTAGTCAACAAGTTTTGCAAGGATCTCACAAATACCCAAAACCATTTGGTGTTATCTCATAATACAATCATTTGTAGTTGGCCATCTCTTCCTTGGTTATAAACCGATTCTCCAACAATCCCCCACATGAATATAAAATGGCTTAAATGATATGAGCCTAACAATACTACATGCAACTTGGAGTTCTGCGAGAATTTGTTGCATTAGGAAATGTGGTTAAAAGCTTTGAACCTTCCTTAGTAAAATACCTTCGGATATACTTGCCAACTAGTGGATGTGATGCCTTGAACTGTTTGGTGTTTTGTGTATACCAAGACAAAGATACTCACACAACTCCTTCTAAAACCACTACTCGGTTCTTTCGGTTGTTGTTGTTCTTGTAGAGAGCTTTTTTTAAGGTGTAAATGTGATTCGGATTTCCCTTCGTACTTGATCCAAAGCGTGTTGATGATTTGTGTGAATTTAATGCCACCTGGCCAACTATGGCGCACGCTAATGGTGCTAATGTCGCGAGCCAATAGTGTCCAACTGAGCTCGCCTCACGAGCTTGTCTCACAGCCCTTATTTTTGGGTGCCTATAGCGCGCGCCAGAACCTATTGCACGCGCCAACGTTCTTCGTGTAAGAACAATGGCGCATGCCAATGACCTATGGCGTGCGCCAACCTTTAACAGCTTCAGTACAGAGTAAGTCTGATTTTGTTGATCCTTAGGGAATTGAGTTCTAATGCTTCGTACTTAGTTTCCAAACTTGTTTAGGAGTATATTATGAAGATTGGTTGATTTATAACTCGAACGAACTTCTAAATTAATGATCTAAAGATTTAGCAAGTTTAAAGTCTATGAATTTCAAAACACAAAATTAACAATCTGATTTAGCAAATTTAACTAAGAGTGAGTTTCGTACCATTGAAACTCATGTCATTAACTAACTTTAGGGTTTATTATGTTCGTATTATGATCCGAGTGTTTCATGAGCAACAAATCTACACTTTTGCGCTAGATTTGCCTAAATTGCTCTTAGCAAAACTTGAACCAACTAGATGTTCTTTCGACCCCACTAGTTGATTCAAATCAAGCTAAGAAATAACTATAATTATCACTCAGTGGACAACTAATTACTTAAGTAGATTTCTCATTAATTAAGCACTTAGTCATCTAGTTAATTTTTACACTAATTCCATCACCTTTCGATCTCAAGTTTTAGCTAAGTTCATAGTTATGGTTATTCACATAGATTTTATCACAGCCAACTAGTCTAAACCGTTGTCAAAGGCAAGAACTAATAATGATCATAATCTTAGTGAATCCATAATTAAGCTTTAAGTCCATTAACTAGAACATATTTTCATGCATGTTTAACCCCTCAAATTAGTTGATTACATGTTAGTTTCTAGGTCCTAAACTCAACGAATATACTACTCACACATGCTTTTACAAAAACACAATATAAACATTAACAAACTTAAGCATAACTTAATAAAATGAGATTACAAGAAGAGAAAGCTTAACAATGTTCAAAGAAGCTTCCTCCTTCCTTCATGTCCATGGCAGAGAGTTACAATTTTCGTGGCTTAGTCTCTGGATATTCTATGCATGCTTCTCTCTCCATTTCTTACACATTTCTTCATAATGAGTCATTATTAGCTAAAATCCAAAGTCTAAAGTCAAAATAATATAAACTAAGATAATATCCTAACAACTACCCTCCATTGTCCCCCTAAGGTGTCTGCCACACCATCCAGTAGTGAAAAGCTTCGAGTGCCCTTGGCCCCCATGTGTTTGCGAATGAGAAGAGCAAGTGGCTGGCTAAATTGTGTCACTGTCTGCCTCTGGCGCGGGCCAATGATGTCTATGGCGCACGCCAATCATGCCGTAATTCAACGTCAGGGTGACCTCTCTATCCAGGTGTGTTTGCCCCACGCCACGCATGCCTATGGCGCATGTCAGAGGTGCACAGGCGCGGAATCTTGTGCTCTCGAGCTCCAAATCGCCCATGCCCTAGCGCCATCGATCAAACATCCTCCTCGAGTCATCAAGTAGGCTCCTAAAACTATAAAAACACAATGAGAAAAGACAAACATAATTAACAATCACAATAAATGAAAACTAACACAAGACGACCAAAAATCTCTAGAAATAAACTAAAACTACAAAAAGAACCTAATAAATAAACACAAAATATGAGTGTTTAAGGCACTCATCACACTCTCACACTTGAATCATTGCTTGTCCCCAAGCAAGACTCAAATATGGAAAACAACTAAACAAAAATCACGAAAGAACACACAGACACAAAATAAGGTAAAAACTTAGCATGACCTGATCAAAACTTAACTTCCCTTAAAAATATCAACCTATATAAAAATCCCATCATAAACCTAGTTAGTTAATTAATTCAAAGCACAAAATACTATAAACTAGTAGTCACCTCGACACTCTATTATTTAAACAAGTGTTGACTGTATGTAAAAGACACTAGAAGGTTAAACTCTCCAGGATAGTAAAGTGTATCACTCATATAATGTGTATGGTCAACTTTCCTATCACTCGCATATTGGTCAATATCTCAAAGCATCCTATGTCCTACTCAGCGCTATCTAAAAGTCGCAATGGTTGTCAATGATCGGGGGACTTTTTCATCGGATTGTAATGGGGCTGAAGATCAGGGTAAGGTAAAAATATATGGAAAGTGGCTAAACCACCAAATCCGAGGACTCACTACATGAACTAAGCAGTCACTCGTCTAATCTAAAACATCCTCACCAAGTATAATAAACGTATATTCCCTAATATCCCAATATACTAAGACCTAGAAGCTCAAGTTTTGCCTAAACTTATGCTTATTCAACTTCACATTCTTTTTCTTTTCTATTTCTCTTTTTTTCTTTTTCTTTTTCTTTTCTTTTTCACTTCTTTTTCTTACATTCAACACACTATAACTCATGCACATGTCTAGGCAAAACTCGGCTTCGCAACATGGTCACAAACTATAAAAATAAAATCCCAACATATACCCCAAATCGGTTTTAGATACCGACTAATCATAATACAAACATTCCCAACAAGCACAAACTATAAGTCCTCGAATCGGATGATCAAAGGTAGGGAAGATGGTGGATAATAGGCTCAAAGTTAGCTAGTAATTGGCTTCCTTATCTAAGATCAAGAAAAGGTTAGGCTCAAGGGGTTTAATGCAATTGGTAATAAGGGATTTTGGCTCTAAGGCTCTAGGCTCAAATATCAAAGAATGCCCCGTTATCTCACTAACTTCCACACAACCTAGACTACGATAAGTACTAGTAGGATGCCTCGATTAATTAACACAAGTATGCACCTCATGAAAAATAGAGACTAGTATCTCTTCCGTCGGCTCAAGTCCTCACAAGGTTCACTCGTAAACCCTCTAGTATAGTCTACATAATGAAACCACTCGTTTAAACAACCAAGTATGAGGTTTCTACCAATTCCTAGGCTTTGTGCTCGAATTAAATTCCTAACTAAGAGTTTGACAAAATTCTAACACAAATTGAAAATTTTTGAGGGGGGGGTCAAATTTTTGAAAATTTTATGCCAAGTTTAAACCTAAACAACCTAAGAAAGGAAGATTCCAATAAGGAACCCTCCCCCACACTTGAGCGACACATTGTCCTCAAGGTGTCTAAATCACGCATACAAAAACACAAATATCACATAAAAATAAAAATAAATTCATGCAAGCAAGCAAAAACAAGGATAAGCAAACAAACACACAAAACAAAGAATCTAACACAGAAAAGAGCAAAGAAAATAAACTAAATAAAATAACAGAAGATAAGGAAGTAGGAGCTCCTTATCAATCTCCTGCTGGTGACTGTGGTGGAAAAGAGAATCCACTATCGAAGTTCTCGGCACACTATTGCATCCATGCTACGTGTGCTCTCTGCTCTGCCCTGAAGGTGCATTACTCCTCCCACTCGGCTCGCTGCTCTGCCATCTCTCTATCTTGTGCCTCGTAATAGCATTCCCAGTTCGTCTGGTTGGTCACTGTATAATCCTGCACTTGCACTTGCAAGGCAGTAAACTAGTCGTGTAAGTACAAGAGCTCACCATGGTAGTCCCGACCTTGATGGCTTGGCCCTGGCTCACTGGGGCCTGGCTGGTGGTGCTCCTGCTGACTGGGCTCTTAATGGCTAGGCTTCTAATCACTCTCTTCTTCTTCGTCCTGGGCTAGAGGCGGAATCAGCTGCCTATGTCTCTCCTGCACTATTGGTCGGTCTTGCCATTCCTTGAACCTGTATACAGTTTCGCCGTTTGCCCTTGTCTTCGTGATGAGCTTGCTGTTATTGAGCTTTTGGATGTTGAGTGGCAATGGTTGTACTGAAGTTCCTTGGAATCTGTATATTCAGCAGGAAACTGGTGATGAGCAATGCGTGCAATAATGTGAGCAAGGTATAGACGTGTGGGTCTTCCAGTAGTCATCTGTCTAAACACATCTAAGACCATCAACCACATGCTAAACGGCTGATCTTTGACCAAACAATAGAGAGTATAAAGTTGCGGATGAAAAACCTTCGACTCTTCCCACTGCCCGCTAAATGTAAGACTCATAAATCTATGGGCTAGCACTAGGCAGGGGTCTCTAATCAGGGAACTAGGTGCCTTCTCAGACTCATAATGCTCAAATCCTGTAAGCTCGTGCCACGCCTGATGAGCAAGATCATGAGGTGAGAAATCTAATGCGGTCCCCCCAGAGTGCAAACTAAAGAGTCTATTGAATTCTTCCTCTTCCATCGTGAATTCCTTGTTGAATAGCCTAGCACTAAAGGATCCATTATTCCTAGCAATTGTCAAGGTACTAAAGAACTCCCAGCTAAGTTCATCCTTTCTTAAAACAGTTCTCTCCAAGAAATACCTCCAACCAAACCTCCTCAAAATTCTCTTCAACTCTGTATCTAAACCTAACTTCTCCATGTCCTCCCAATCAATCTTGAAATAGCTAATAGTGGCTATCTTAGAGAAATGTGTGTACCTCCTCCCTTCCCAATCATGAAAGATCGAGAAAGGAGCGTTGTAGTAGCCGGCGATATCCGGAAGTTGAGGAGTCTCCGTTGGTGGTGAGGAAGTACGTATCCTCTTACCTGCTCTCTGTGTGTGGCTTGTTCCTTTTCCTTCTGCCATGGAAATTGATTGGAAAATGTTGCGTAATGTTGGGAGAAGGTTATGGAAGATAGGGCCTATGGGGATTTTTGAGTTTTGGGTGATTTGAAATTTTTTAGGAAAAAAAAGTGAGGATTTGGGGTTTGGCCGAGAGGTTATACCCCCCTCTGCTGTGACATGGCGCGCACCAACAGTGCCCTCTCTGTTGACAGTTTTCAAGAAATGCCTCTAGCGCGCGCCACCCTGTCTCTAGCGTGCGCCACTTAGTGTGAAATGCCATTTTCGGTTGTTGTCATATTTACATACAACACACAAACAATCTAACACACAAATAAAACAACCTATGCTAATTTTTTTGTATTTTTCTAATTTTTATGATTTTTTTGGCTTTTATATACACTGCGTTCCTGGAAAGCTTGAAAGCTAGACGCCACATTCTATTGGGTCATTCTTTGACGGATTGTCAATTATTGTGACCTTTTTGGCACAAAGCTTATAGAGGTCACGACATATTAGCACAGTCGCTCGATTGGCGTATAGTACTATTTCTGATGCAATCACCGTCAAAGGTGCAACTTTGCTATCCGCCGCTCACACAGCTCCTCAATCGCGTACCAAGACGAACTTCCTAGTCTCGCAACCCTTTCAGCACGAAGCTTAACAGGGTCTTGACGCAATAAGACAGTTTTCTCGATTTGCAAAATTGTAATATGTTTGCTGCAAACACTGTCGTGTCCAACTTCCCACACTTGTGACAGACCCAAATCTCGCCATCCTTCTTCTGTAAGCACACTTCGATGTTCCTCTCGAATGTCTCTCTAAATTCTCTTCACATCTCTCTAGTCTCAAAGTCTCTTTTGCTTGCTTCAGAGTGACGAGACATATGTCCATGGGGATTTTCTTTGTGATTAACAATCTAAGCAACAATATATACTTACACAAAACATCCTATTCTTTATCCTCTGACAGGTAAAAAAGAACAAAATCCTAAAAACAAAAATGATACAATTATATACATTAACATGCTAATTTAGAGTCGTCAGCTTGACTCTTTTCGTGTTCATGCATCAGATGTTAACCAATTGCACTTCCACAACTTGGTTAACGATGCCTCCACCAAGGTAGATCTTACACCTTTGGCCGTTGACTTTGAAGACTATCCCTTTACTATCTTTTTGATCAAGTGCTCCGAAAGGAAACACCTTGACAATTTGGTACGGGCCACTCCATTTGGATTTGAGCTTCCCAGGGAAAAGTCTCAATCGCGAATTGTAAAGAAGAATATTTTGGCCCTCCTTGAAGTCTTTCTTTGTAATGTGGGCATTATGTCTCCATTTGGTTTTTTCCTTATAGAGTCTTGACCTCTCGAATGCTAAATCACGCATTTCTTCCAACTCAGCAAGTTGGAGAATTTTGCGTTCACTAGCCTTTTTGTAATCGTAGTTCAGGGTCTTAATGGCCCAAAATGCATGATGCTCAAGTTCTACAGGAAGATGGCATGCCTTGCCATAAACAAGCCTATAGGGTGACATTCCTATTGGAGTTTTGAATGCCGTTCGATATGCCCATAAGGCATCGTCGAGCTTGTTTGACCAGTCTTTCCTAGCCGATCCGACTGTCTTTTCCAAAATCTTTTTGAGCTCTCGATTGGAAAGCTCAATCTGTCCGCTCGTTTAGGGATGATAAGGTGTTGCCACCTTATGCGTTACCCCATATCTCTTTAGAAGGACTTCAAATGGTCTATTACAGAAATGTGATCCTCCATCACTGATAATTGCTCTTGGCACCCCAAATCTTGAGAAGAGTCTTTTTAGAAAGTGGATAACGACTCTAGCGTCATTGGTAGGTGATGCCAAAGCTTCTACCCACTTTGAAACATAATCAACTCCAACCAAGATGTACTTGTTACCATACGATATGGGAAAAGTTCCCATAAAATCCAATCTCCATACGTCAAAGAGCTCAACTTCCAAAATCCCAGATAAAGGCATCTCATTTCTTTTGGAGATGTTGCCTGTTCTCTGGTAGCGATCACACTATTCTACATAGGTACGTGCATCTCTAAATATGTATGGCTAGTAGAACCCGAACTCAAATACCCTTGCTGCTGTCCTTGTTGCTCCATAGTGACCTGAGTAAGGAGTGTTGTGACATTGCTCTAAAACATTAGCTATTTTCCAATCAGCTATGCATCGTCAAAGAAGAACCCCATCATTACATCTCTTAAAGAGGTATGGATCATCCCATACAAACATTTGAGCATCCCTTAAGAACTTCTTCTTTTGAAGATAACTCAGGCCTGCAGGAATAATTTCTCCATCTAAAAAGTTGGCAAAATCTGCATACTAGGGAGTTCCCACTCTCTACTTATCATCATTAGAGTTTCATCCGGAAACTCTTCCTATATCTTTCCATATTTGTCCATCCCGTTACTTTTCTCTAACTTAGAGAGATGATCTGCGATAACATTTTCAGCTCCTTTCTTATCCTTGATTGACAAGTCAAATTCTTGAAGTAACAAAATCTAGTGCATTAAGCGAGGTTTGGCATCTTGCTTTGAGAATAAATACTTCAAAGCTGCATGGTCAGTATAGACTATAACTTTTGAACCAAGCAAGTATGCTCTGAATTTATCACAAGCATAGATGACTGCAAGTAACTCTTTCTCAGTGATTGTATAATTTAGTTGAGCCCCTGCCAGCACTCTACTTGCGTAGTAGATGACATAGAGCTTCCCTTCTTTCTTTTGTCCAAGTATGCAACCCAAAGCTAGGTCACTTGCGTCACACAACACCTCAAATGGAAGTTTCCAATCCGGTGATGAAATAACTAGAGCTGTGACTAGAGCTTTCTTAAGTGCATCAAATGCCTTCTGACATTCCTCGTCAAAGTTAAAAGACACGTCCTTAACTAACAAATTTGTTAGAGGCTTGGCAATTAGAGAGAAGTTTTTGATGAATCTCCTGTAGAAACTTGCATGACCTAGAAAGGCTCTAATTCCTTTAACCGTGGTTGGTGCAATCATCTTCTCTATTGCCTCTGTCTTAGCTCTGTCGACTTCCATTCCAACTCTAGAAATCTTGTGCCCAAGAACTATTCCCTCATCTACCATAAAATGTCACTTTTCCTAATTGAGCACAAGATTCTTTTCCTCACATCTCTCCAATACTTTGTCAAGGTTTTCGAGATAATGATCAAATGAGTTTCCAAATACAGAGAAGTCATCCATGAAGATTTCCATAATCTTCTCATTCATCTCCCAAAATATTGACTCCATATAACATTGGAATGTTGCTGGAGCACAACTTAATCCAAAAGGCATTTTGCGATATGCAAAAATACCGAAAGGACATGTGAAAGATGTCTTCTCTTAATCTCTAGGGTATATTGCTATTTGGTTGTACCCTGAGTACCCATCCAAAAAGCAATAGTAAGAATACCCCACTATCCTTTCCAACATTTGATCAATGAATGGCAGAGAGAAATGATCCTTTCGTGTGGCATCATTCAATTTTCTGTAGTCAACACACACCCTCCAACCGGTCACAGTATGTGTTGGAATGAGCTCGCCTTCCTCATTGATTACCACTATCATTCCTCATTTCTTTGGAACACAATAGATTGGGCTAACCCATTCACTATCTAAAATCGGATAAATAATGCCAGCTTCTAGGAACTTGATCACCTCCTTCTTTACAACCTCTTTCATGTTAGGATTCAGTCGCCTTTATCGGTCTACCCTCGGCCTTGCTCCATCCTCCATGTGAATATGGTGCATCACAATTTTTGGGCTTATCCCCTTGATGTCAGAGATTTGCCAAGCAATTGCCTTAATTCGTCTGTTCACAATTGCGAGCACTTTATCTTCTTCATCCTTGGAGAGCTTGTTTGAGATTATAATTGGTAACCTCCCTCCATCTATCAAGAATGTATACCTTAGATGCGAGGGTAGCTCTTTTAACTCCAAGGATGGAGCTTTCACAATTAAGGGTGGAGTTCGATATTTCAATTGAATTTCCAATTCCTGAAGTAGACTTTTCTTGTCGACTTCTTCCTTTACTTCTTCCACAATTTCCTCCTCTTCTTTGTATTGTCCTTTTTCCTCTATTCTCGAAATATTTTCCTTACAGAATTCGAGAATACATTTATCTACAACGTCGATTTTCATGCACATCCCTTCATCAAGAGGATGGCGCATCACACTTGTCATTTTAAACTCAACTTTCTCCTCTCTTATTCGGAGGACCAATTTGCCATTATGAACATCAACCAACGCGTGTGCAGTGTTAAGGAAGGGTCTGCCAAAAATCAGTGGACAACTCTTGTCCTCAGGAAAATCTAAAACTACAAAGTCAACTAGAAAGATGAATTTGTCTATCTTTACCAGGACATCCTCAACCATACCGAATGGTTTCTTTATGGTTTGGTCTACCAACTGGAGTAGCATAGAAGTTGGCTTAACTTCACACAATCCTAGTTTCCAGAATGTCGATAAAGGCATCAAGTTGATACTTGTGCCTAAATCATATAAGCACTTTGGAAACTCAAGTTTACCAATAAAGTAGGGAATAGTAAAACTCCCCAGATCTTATAGCTTTGTAAGAAGATTCTTGGAGATTAGAGAGCTACAATCTGCAGTTAGGGCAATAGTCTCTCCATCTTCCCACTTCCTCTTCTTCTTTACGAGCTCTTTTAGAAACTTGGCATAGTGTGGTACTTGATCAAGCATCTCAAGAAAAGAGACATTGATCTGAACGTTCTTCATTTTCTCCATAAAATGGAGAAATTTCTCATCCATTCCCCTTCTCTTTACCCTCTGAGGGTAAGGTAAAATGGGAATCATTGGTGGTGGCGGTACGTAAACTTCTTTTTCTTCTTCCACAACTTCCTTTTGCAGAATTTTCTCATGTTGTACTTCTTCTACCATGTCTTGGTCAGGGATCTCCATGTTAATGTCCTTAGCCTTCTCTTTAACTGTTTGAGAGGCTAATTCTTTTCCACTTCTTAAGGCAATCGCGTTAACGTGACCTCTAGGATTTTCTTCAGTAGAGCTTGGAAGTGATCCTGAAGCTCTTTGGGCATTTGCCTTTGCAATTTTCCCAAGTTGTATTTCCATGTTGCGCATGGCAGTTGATTGCCCCCTAAGGAATTGTTCCAAATTGTTTTGCCTTACTTCTTGGCTTGCCAAGGTCTTCAATATTTGGCTTTGGTTAGTGGATGATTCTCTAGTTTGTTGGATGAATTTCTCTACCTTGTCAAATCTTTCCTCTAGGGCCCCCATTCTTTCTCCCAAAAATACACGTGGTTGAAAACCAGGTGGTCCTTGTTGTGGGCTCGTAACGGTAGTCCTTTATCAGGAAGAATTGTCATGCTATCATCATTGCTCCTGTCTTTCCACGAGAAATTAGGATGATTTCTCCATCCAGGATTGTATGTTGAAGAATATGGATTGTTCTCCATTGGGTTTCCTCCTTGTCCTTCACCACTAACAAAATTAACTGGCTCAGTTTGTTGGTTCATCATGGCATATTGACTCAACTCATGGCCAATGTTACCACAAGCTTCACAGCATCAACTTTGGTTTAGTTCTCTCAGTTCTCTGATAGGTTGTTTCTTTCTTTCATTTGTGATTATCATATTTGTTACTGTCAATTCTTCCAGAATATGGTAGGCTTCGTCTCTTTCCTTCCTCAGAAAATTCCCATTGGAAGCAGCGTCAACAGTCCCCATTATTATAGGTAAAAGGCTAAAATAAAAAGTTTTGAGCAAAGATTCCTCCGATAAACTATGGTGAGGGCAACTCCTTTGTAATTCCTTAAATCTCTCCCAAGTTTCACTCAAAGAGTCACCTTCAAATTGTTCGAAATTAGTTATCTCCTTGACGAGCTTGCTTGTCTTTGAGTATGGGAAATACTTGTCCAGAAAAGCATTTGCCAGTTCTTCCCAAGTGGTTATTGGAGAACCTTTTAGTTGCTTGTACCATAGTTTAGCCTTGTCCCTAAGCGTGTATGGAAACATTCGTATCTTAATAGTATCATCAGATACTCCTGGATACTTGAAGTTATCAGCTAATTCCATGAAACTTCCAAGATGGTCATTTGCGTCCTCATTAGGTAGTCCATAGAATTGACTCGATGCTTGAAGCATAAGAATCACTGCCGGCTTGATTTCGAAGTGATTAGCTTCAATAGCTGGCTGCTGAATTCCAGTTTTTGCTCCTTCATATGTTGGTCTTCCATGGTCCATTAAAGATTTTCGAGGTGCTTGAGCTTCAGCTCCTTGTCCTTCTTGCCTTAGATCCATCTTTACTTTCTCTCTTTTCTCCTTGCGCAATGACCTTTCTAAACGAGTAATGTCCTCTTCAAATTTTAACGAAAACTTTTTTGTGGACCTAGTTAAGGGCATGCACGTAACTTTCCTTGCAAGTAACTTGTGTTGCAAATAACACTAAAAATTAACTCTAATTAATTTTTTTTGTTTATTTTATTTCTATTTAAAAATATATTATTATAAAATAAAAATTTTACTAATCCAAGTTCGTTCACCAAATCGAGCTTTATCTACTCAGTTCCCCGGCAACGGCGCCAATTTGTTGTTCTTGTAGAGAGCTATTTTTTTTAATGTGTAAATGTGATTCGGATTTCCCTTCGTACTTGATCCGAAGCGTGTTGATGATTTGTGTGAATTTAATGCCACCTGGCCAACTATGGCGCGCGCCAATGGTGCTAATGGCGCGAGCTAATAGTGTCCAAGTGAGCTCGCCTCACAAGCTTGTCTCATGACCCTTGTTTCTGGGTGCCTATGGCGCGCGCCAAAACCTATTGCGCACGCCAACGTTCTTCGTGTAAGAACAATGGTGCACGCCAATGACCTATGGTATGCACCAACTTTCAACAGCTTCAGCACAGAGTAAGTCTGATTTTGTCGATCCTCAGGGAATTGAGTTCTAATGCTTCATACTTAATTTCCAATCTTGTTTAGGAGTATATTATGAAGATTGGTTGATTTATAACTCGAATGAACTTCTAAATTAATGATCTAAAGATTTAGAAAGTTTAAAGTCTATGAACTTCAAAACACAAAATTAACAATCTGATTTAGCAAATTTAACTAAGAGTGAGTTTCGTACCATTGAAACTCATGTCATCAACTAACTTTGGGGTTTATTATGTTCGTATTATGATCCGAGTGTTTCATGAGCAACAAATCTACACTTTCGTGCTAGATTTGCCTAAATTGCTCTTAGCAAAACTTGAACCAACTAGATGTTCTTTCGACCCCACTAGTTGATTCAAATCAAGCTAAGAAACAACTATAATTATCACTCAGTGGACAACTAATTACTTAAGTAGATTTCTCATTAATTAAGCACTTAGTCATCTAGTTAATTTTTACACTAATTCTATCACCTTTCGATCTCAAGTTTTAGCTAAGTTCATAGTTATGGTTATTCACATAGATTTTATCAAAGCCAACTAGTCTAAACCGTTGTCAAAGGCAAGAACTAATAATGATCATAATTTAGTGAATCCATATTTAAGCTTTAAGTCCATTAACTAGAACATATTTTCATGCATGTTTAACCCCTAAAATTAGTTGATTACATGTTAGTTTCTAGGTCCTAAACTCACAGAATATACTACTCACACATGCTGATACAAAAACATAATATAAACATTAACAAACTTAAGCATAACTTAATAAAATGAGATTACAAGAAGAGAAAGCTTAACAATGTTCAAAGAAGCTTCCTCCTTCCTTCATGTCCATGGTAGAGAATTACAATTTTCGTGGCTTAGTCTCTGGATATTCTCTGCATGCTTCTCTCTCCATTTCTTACACATTTCTTCATAATGAGTCATTATTAACTAAAATCCAAAGTCTAAAGTCAAAATAATATAAACTAAGTTAATATCCTAATAACTACCCTCCATTGTCCCCCTAAGGTGTCTGCCACACCATCCAGTAGTGAAAAACTCCGAGTGCCCTCGGCCCCCATGTGTTTTCCAATGAGAAGAGCAAGTGGCTGGCCAAATTATGTCATTGTCTACCTCTGGCGCGCTCCAATGGTGTCTATGGCGTGCGCCAATCATGTCGTAGTCCAACGTCAGAATGACATCTCCATCCAGGTGTGTTTGGCCTACGCCAGACATGCCTATGGCGTGAATCAAAGGTGCACAAGTGCGGAATCTTGTGCTCTCAAGCTCCAAATCACCCATGCCTTAGCGCCATCGATCAAACATCCTCCTCGAGTCATCAAGTAGGCTCCTAAAACCACAAAAACATAATGAGAAAAGACAAACATAACTAACAATCACAATAAATGAAAACTAACACAAGACGACTAACTACAAAATATGAGTGTTTAAGGCACTCATCAGTTGTGTCCATTTTGGCCCTAGACTGCCTTGGAAATTTTCATTGAATGCTCTAGAGATTTAGCCCTTAACTCATCTCATAGAAGTGGCTCCTTCACATTCGATATAGGTGATCTCTTATAAGGAGTATCCTACCATACCCCACTTATATATACTCAAAATATAAGGATCATTAAAAGTTTAAAGCTTAACCTTCTCTTAGACAGGTCTATCACTCTTTCATCATAGGAATAGGTAAGGAACTCAATCTCCCAAGTGCTTTGTTTGACCCTAGCCTCACAATTCAATTGTCCCATTGAACATGCAGATCGAGGTTTATGATCCAAGTTGGGTTGCCATTATGGGTTAAGGTCATTTCGTGGGCTTTAATCCTATCCCCCTCAATGATATATTAACTAGATCTTTTGTTTTTTATCTTAGTTAATAAATCCATGATATTTTATTTTCCTTTTGACTTTTCGTAGTCTTAGAGAAAATAATATCACATCTGTTCTCAATAATGATTCTCAAGAATTTATGTCTATGACATATATGTCTAGGCTCTTCATTATACTAATTTATTTATACAAGCTTAGGTGTTTCAATTTCTTCATAAAATTTTTCTTCCCCCACATTGCACCCACTTTGGTTAACTTGATTTTCAACCTCTCTAGGAGCTTTGTAAGAAAAATTTTCTCGAAGAATAAAGCATTCCTAACTTTCATGATATTTATGTGGATATCAGAATCATCTGACTTGTGTATGGTATGCAACATTATATAGTGCATTACATGATAACACACAATCCACTATCTTAAGTCTTATCAAAATCTTTGTAAGACATTCACAAACCTTTACAAATCCGTAGCTAGGTTCTTGACCTTACCATACTTCATAAGGTATTTTATCCAACATCTTAGTTGGTCGAAAACAACGCTTTCTTCCATATTTTAAAGATTTTGATCTTTCTCACAAGTTAGTTTTTGACTTATTCTTATTGTGAGTGAATAAAATTATTGCTTTGTCTTTACTTCTCATCAAGTAGACAAAATAATATTTTATACAATCATCAATAAAGTCCTACACTTGTATTCTCGTCGAAGCTTCCACCAACCTCAAGCACAATAGTCAACCATGCCCTTTGGTTTCTTATTAACCTTTTTATTTATCTTACTCGATATGCAACCTTCTCAAAAGGTACTCGAGACTCATTACCTTCCTCTTTATTTGAGATACATCTTGAGGTCTGATGCGATAAATATCGGGTATAAAACACGTACAAGAGAACACGATCGATCAAGTAATACAATGATAACTAAGTTCATTTCCATAGGGACAAACCAATCAACTCTTTAATTACTAGATTATGGATTCCAAATCTTAATCTAAGCGATTGAATTCCAGTAATGGAATTATGATCTAACACTATGGATCGTCAACGAGCCTAAGGTTGTCAATCCTAAACTCGACGAGTGATCAACTAAATTAATGAAACAAATAGTTGTGATCTATGCCAGAACTAAGGTTGTCAATCTCGATTCTAACACACAACCTAAATCAATCAAACAATGAATAGTTAAGCAATTGAATGAAAAGACAATTCTCAACTACAAAGTATGAAAATACCGTGTTGATCAACGATTCAAGTTGGTGATCACGATCCTTTGAAAACAAATGCAAGCCAAAGGAATAAAGATTAACGAGAGTGAGTCTTGTGTGAAAGCTATCCAAGTCTGCTTACAAACTAGGTTTAAAACCCTTATATAGTCCTTAGGGAAAACCTAAAAAGAGTAGAGTCCTAATTAGACTAAACAGGCTGACAAATAATCTCCTCTCGCCCAAACCAGGGAACGCTGGTTATAGCCAGCAAACGCTGGGATGCCTTCTGATCCTCCTTCTACTCGTTCTTCCTCACAAGGTACTCGTCAAGCTCTCAAGCATAGTCTACTGATGCAATAAATATCGGGTTTAAAATACGTACAAGAGAACACGATCGCACAAGTAATAGTATGATAAGTAAGATTGTCTCCACAGGGACAGATGGATCAATTCTCTAATTACCAGATTATGATTTTGCAACTTTAATCTAAGTAGCTCAATTTGAATGATTGGATTATGATTAATTACTAAGAAACACCGAACAAACCTAGGGTTGTCAATCCTAAATTTGCACAATGATCAACTAACTTACAAACAAAAGAATGAGAACGTGATCTATATTACGTACTAAGTTCGTCACTCTTAACACGCGCACACTCGACACGAATTAGCCAAGCAATTAATGATCAAGAAGATGAATTAAAAGACAACACCTGACCACGAGTTATGAAAA
>SOPF01024548.1:23237-45923 GCA_012979155.1 Hypericum perforatum | reverse complement strand
TCGAGCTCGGCGAGGGCGTCCTTGAAACGGCGCAGTTTGGCGAGGGCGAGGGCGTTGAAGGCGAGGTAGGTAAGGTGGTCATGTGGGGTCGAGAGGGCCGAGTTGGATCGGGCCCGGCCCACTTTCTCCAGGATTGATTTCCACGAGCCCTTGTTCGCTAGGTCCTGGAGGAGATCCAGCTCGTGGGCGACGTCGTTTAGGGTGGTGGGAGAGAGCAGTTGCGAGGGTACGGGTTCTGGTGACATCGGCGGTTGTGGTTCCTCCGGTGCTGCTTCTTCCATCGCCATCGGGTAGATCTCAATCTCAACTAATCGGAACTGAATTTGAATGACCGGATTTGATTTATCTTTAATGGTTTTCCGAAGAAAAAGAGTTGTAGAGGTGAAGATCTTTAACAGAAAGCCCACGGTAGGTCTCACAAAAGATGGGCCGGCCCATCACAATGAGTGGGTCTGGTGACTTTTAAAAAAGAAGGGAAACGTACACTTAGGTACTCTGTGGTTTTACCGATTTTCACTTGGGTACCTTATATTTTTTAAACCGTAAAACAGGTCCAAGTTATGAAAATTTCCATCACGGACTGGTCCTGATCTCCGGTCTACATCTTTTTAATGAAACGACGCCATTTCGCGTCCTACGTGGCGGTCCACGTTGTTGACATCAAATTTATTTTAATACCAAACCATCTACACTATTTCAAAATCCCCCCTCTCTCCTCTCCTCCTCCTTTCTCTCTCTCTCTCTCTCCTCCTCCTCTTACTCTCTCCTCTTATCTCTATCTCTCTCCCTCACTTAATTAGTTATGAGATGGAGGGTGCATATTCGGTGGCGAGTAGTCCAAGCTAAAACCCGGGGGTTCCTCCCCATGTTTGTTTCTGGGCACTCGCCACATTATTGATCTTTGAACCGCGTTGGCATTGTGGGCTCTCTCCGTCGTCGTTTGCTTCTTCGCGACTTTGCTTCTGTTGGAGGTAGCTCTATTTTCATGGCCTTCGTGCATCGAATACGAGGAACTAATCTCCGTCTGGCCATCCTGTTTCAATACAAAGAGAATTAAATCAAGGAAATCCAAATAAGATTAATAAAAAAATAACTATTAAACCAATAAAATATGTATTCGTCTCGAGGAAAAAAGTCCTAAGATAACTAGGACGAAAAAAAATCCTATGAAGAATAGAAACTCTAAGAGGAAGAAACCGTACTCCAGCAATGGTTTAGATATTTTCAGTGGTTTAAACAAATCTTGTGGAATAAATTTATATTCAACCACCAATGTTAAAATTCCAAAAGCAATATCTACTTTGCAAAGAAAAATAAAGGTCGACGGTGAGGGGGAGAGAGAGAGAGAGGAGGAGAGATAGAGAGAGGAAGGGGAGAAGAGGAGAGAGAGGATAGAGGGGGATTTTGAAATAGTATAGATAGTATGGTATTAAAATAAAATTTGTTGTCAACGACGTGGTGACATTTCGTCAAAAAGATGCGGACTGGAGATCAGGACCGGTCCGTGATGGAAATTTTCATAACTTGGACCTGTTCTGCGGTCCAAAAAGCACAAAGTACTCAAGTGAGAATTGGTGAAATCACAAGGTACCTAAGTGTACTTTTCTAAAAAAATTAAAGGGCTCGCATTTTTAGAAGTGACAGATAGTATCTACGAGGAAACTGTGTAAATTAATTTCTGAAAATTATTATCATACCAGTGTTTTTGGTGTTCATAAATTGACCCTTTGTTAAACAAATTTTGGGTATGGAAAAATTAAATTCTGAGGCCCTCACTAATGTTAACATATATATATTTATCACT
Organism: Hypericum perforatum; assembly: GCA_012979155.1. Classification (NCBI taxonomy): domain Eukaryota; kingdom Viridiplantae; phylum Streptophyta; class Magnoliopsida; order Malpighiales; family Hypericaceae; genus Hypericum; species Hypericum perforatum. The sequence goes on along the minus strand of SOPF01024548.1, from coordinate 44,119 downwards.
TTATCATAAAATTGACAAGAATACCCATAAAAAACAAAAAAAAATCTATTTCTATTAAAATTTAACTATGAACAACAATCCATGTACACCAAATTGAATACAAAACATCAAAATAATCAAATCTCCAGCACCCTCCAACTCAACTTCACCGCTACCACCACTGGCGACTCTAACCGGGCTATAAGACCACCCGCAACGGTGGGTCTTCTCGCCCCGGAGGTGGCACGTGGCACGTGGCACCTTGTGATTGGAGGCGAGGCCCGCCTCGCCCCGACAAGTTTGCCTCGCCCCGAACGACATGGCCTGCTCTGATTGGGCCACGTCGCCCAGGGCAATATTTTATTTTTTTTATTTTTAAAATGGATAAAAAATGAAAAAAATTGGAAACATTTGGAAAAAAAATTCTAAATTTTTTTTTACTTTTTTTGACTTTTTTGTCCAATTAATTTTTTTAATAATGTTTTGTAAATTCTATACAAATTTTTTAATCCAAATAACGAGACTTTTCGGATAAAAAAAATGTGCGTGGTCCAAATTTAATGTAAAGAAATTGTGGTCCATATTCATTTGAAAATTCATAATTTTTCACACCAAAACATATCCTTTCCTCTCCTCTTTTTAGGAAAAAATATAGGTATGGATCCGATATCATGGAGTTTTGATAATTCTAATTCTAGTTCAGATTTTCAATGTATTTCAGGAGAGGAAGAAAATAGGTTAGTTCTAAATTATTTGCAGAAATATCAAGCCGAAATGGAAGCCAACATTTGGGTTATAGATGCCATTGTTTGAAGATGGCAAGCCACGTCAGAGCCTCATGCACGAAGATGCTATATCAATCGGGGCTGTGAAGTTAGTGATGAGCACTTGGTGCAGGATTATTTCGCTGAAACACCAACATATGGAGCTGATATGTTCTGCCGTCAATTTTGTATGAAAAGACTTTTGTTCTTGAGAATAGTAGAAGCAGTAACTGCCATGATCCGTGCTTTCAATAGAATGTAGATGCTATAGAAAGACCCGGGTTATCAACTTTGCGAAAATGTACTGCAGCAATGAGAATTATCGCGTACAGTTTTGTAACTGACTTTGTTAACGAGTACCTAAGGATAACCAAATCTACAACAAGGCAAGCTTTGCTGAAATGCGTAGAAGGTGTCACGGCTTATTTTGGGGCAGAGTATCTTAGGAAGCCCAATGAACAAGATCTCACTCGTCTGCTCCATGTGGTAGAGCAACGTGGTTTCTCAGGCATGATAAGCAGTATCGATTGTATGCACTAGAAATAGAAGAATTGTCTAACTGCCTGGACTGCACAATATGATGGAAGAAGTGGCAAACCAACAATCATATTGGAAGCGGTTGCCTCATATGACCTATGGATATGGCACGCCTTCTTTGGAACACCAGGTACATATAATGATATTAATGTGTTACAACGTCTCTTATTTTTACTGATGTTTTAAAAGGTCGTGTACCTAAAGTGAGCTATACCATCAATGGCACCCATAGAGAGTTGCCATATTATCTCACTAATGAGATATATCTATAATGGGCTACCTTTGTGAAGTCAATAACATCTCCGAGCACCCAAAAAATGAAGATGTTTGCTGAATGTTAGGAGAGTTACAGAAAAGAAGTGGAAGGGGCTTTGGAGTTCTACAAGCTCGTTTTGCTTTCATAAAAACTTCATGTCTTCTTTGGGATCAAGAATTCATTGGCAAAGTTATGATAGCTTGTATCATAATGCATAATATGATAGTGGAGGATGAACGTGATGGATATGGACTTTATTGTCCAGAAGAATTCATCAACGACAGACCAGGCAGCAGCACATCCACAAACTATGAATACTCTACTCAACGCATTGGATCTCTATCAAGCTTCATGACCGCTAATAATTTGGAATAGAGAAGCCCATATCGCTCTCCGTAAAGACTTAATTGAGCACGTTTGGACTAAATTTGTGGCGGTATTTAGTTATGTAATTTGCAAATCTAAGTTATTTCTTGAATTTCGTAGTTTCTTTTATAATTTGTAATTTTTAATAAAATTTCCATTTCTTGAATTTAGTGTTCTAATTTTTTTTAAGCATGTTCGAAGTTACGCAAAAAAAATACTCGAGTCTGATACAGTTAGCTGAATTTTAAAAAAGCTGAGCTGAGAAAAAAGCTGACGTGGCGCCGAGGACATGGCACTGTAGCGAGGACACCACTATAAGCTGAAAACTGAGAGCAGGGGCACGGCTGACATGGCACCCAAGGCGTGCACTATAGCGGGGGCATGAATGCGGGTGGTCTAAAGTGATGCTCTAGGAAAATCTTCATGCAATTGGATTTTCTTTATGAGATCTAACTGCTCATTGCAATGGTGGACTACCTTATCTTATCATGATTGTAACTATTAGACTATGATTTATTATGGTCATTACTGATTGACATGGTATTCGTTTATCTTTCCTATTTGTAATAGATGAAAAGTGATATTTTATACTTTTAGGTAAATGTTTTTGGAGCTCTTGATTTTATATGTAAAGTTTTATATAACTTGTGACATATCCCTCTAATACTCAAGGTGTAACCATCTTTTTTGGAGTAATACAAAGTATACCTTTCTCAAAATTTGTTCTATTAAAGCTATATTAAGATATACTGCATATCTCTTCTGATTGGTATTTGGGTAGCACTATTTCTTTGGGAACTATTAATTTTGTAATGTTTTTTATATCTCAGACAATTTTTATATCTCAAAATCTGTTCTATTGAAGCTATGTTAAGAGATGGAATGTGAATAAGTTGATAGCAACTTTTATTCAAAATTTAACAATATTTTTAATATATAAATAGTATAACAGAATCAATAATTCCAAAATAATCAAACAAATATTGCAAGCCAAGCAATAACTAGAAGTGACCAATAATACACCCTAACATAGCACCAGCATAAAGGATTGTAAATAGCTTAATTCGAATCTCGGTTGCCCACTCCAAATATGAGCAATCATTCTCTTAGACAATAATTCAGGTTCACGAATATTTAACTTAAACAAATACTCTAATTTTCTATAAGATTGTGCTTGAGTAAATGTTGGAGCTGTTAAAAGCCCCGGCCCCGATGGACTTCATGCCATGTTTTACCAAAAGAACTGGAAGATCATCAAGGCGACCCTTGTTTCACACATCCAACAGGTCTTCTAGGGTACGCAATCTCCTGCACCCATTAATGGAACGACTATTGTCCTATTCCCAAAAGTTGAACACCTAGAGTACCATTCCCACTTCCGGCCTATTAGCCTTTATAATGTGTCCTTTAAGATCATCACCAAGATTATAGCCTGCCGAATTCAGAAGCATATGCCACTTTGGATTGTCAGCAGCAAAACAGCTTTGTGCCCGGGCGTCACATCACTAGGAATATCATGATCGCACAAGAAACAATCCACTCTATGAAAGCCAAAAGGACTAGCAAGAAGTTCATGGCTATTAAGGTAGACCTCGAGAAGGCTTATGATAGGCTCAAATGAGATTTCATTTGAGACACTCTCGCATCTCTTAATATTCCTCTCAAGGTGGTCTACTTAATTTATTCCTACATATCCACTTGCTTGATGCAGATTCTATGGAACAGAGAAGAGACGATGAATTTCCAACCTTCTAAGGGGGTCAGACAAGGGGACCCCCTTTCCCCATACCTCTTCATTTTGTGCCTGGAAAGACATAACTATTTAATTCACGATGTGGTGGAGAAGAAGACTTGGTATGCTCCTTCTACACGAATGAGTAATCAAGAAGACTTACAGCTACATTCTGGATAAGGTCCACTCACCTCCCTTTAAGTCTATGCGATAAGATCGAGAAAGTACAGAGGGACTTCATTTGGGGTCCTCTTCAAGGAAAAGGAAACCACATGTAGTTGCTTGGTAGAAGATCTGCAAACCTAAGAAAGAAGGGGGTCTGGGTATTAAGAACCTTAGAGACCAAAACACGACCTTATTGATAAAATTAAGCTGGCAAATTTTCATGGAGCAGGATGTCTTGTGGATCCAAGTTTTAAGGGGCAAATATATGGGTAATGGAGCCACCAAACCTTTGGCTAGCAGCAAGAAAACAAGCTCCCTGCTATGGAAAACTATCACTGCCACTTGGCCAATTTTGAGATGAGGTTTACGATGGAGAGTTAGAGATGGGAAGTCCATTAGATTTTGGCAAGATAAATGGCTACTATTAGACTCTTGCCTGAGTGAGTTTGCCTTGCAAGATGTCCCTGGTCACTTGTGGGAGATGACAGTATATGAGATGGCAATGGTGGGAGGAGATTCGAACTGGCCTATCTTTAAGAACTTGTTGCCGCCATCCATCCTACACCTAATAGCAAGAACCACATGCTCAAGGCATGGCAGAGGCAAAGATAAGATCATGTGGAGACTGTCAGAAACAAGTTCCTTCTCTACTTCATCTGCTTACTCCTTAATTCAGGACGAGAGGGAGGGCATGGCAAGTAGACTTTGGAGACATATTTAGAGTTGGAAGGAGCCAGAACACCTTAAAATGATGGCATGGATGGCTAGACATGGAGGCCTCATGACAAACTTAATTCACTACAAGAGAAGAATAACTAATGATCCGAGATATCATTATTGTGGCCAGCAAGACGAAATAGTCCTTCACGCACTTAGAGACTGCTCTCAGATTTCGCTAATATGGACCCGATAGCTTACTCAACATGGACAAAACATTTCAAAGTTTTTCTCAGTGGACTTGATGGCATGGCTAGAAGCGAACATCACGGTGGCCTCAGATTGGTCGAATGTATTTTTTGTTGCTCTTGCCTCCTATTGGAGATGGAGGAACTTTGCAGTCTGGAAGGAAGGAGAACAATGACCTAATGATGCTGTTGGACTACTCTGCTCAAGGGTGATGGAGACCAAAATGGATTGGGAACTGGCTGAGGAATTGGACTGCCGACAAAGGAGACACTGAGCTTATAGGTTGGGAACGCCCCCTGGTTGGATGGGTGAAGGTGAACATTGATAGGGCATCTACCAAACTGGCAGCCGCGGGGGGCGTTCCCAACCTATAAGCTCAGTGTCGCGGGTGGCGGCTGATTTGTGATCACAAGGGCGACTATATATTCAGATTTCCTTGTGGTTGAGACCAAACTTTGGGGGGTTTTCCAATGCTTGGAACTAGCATAGAATAAAGGGTTCCGGAATATACTGATAGAAGTTGATTCCCAAACTGTGTTCAAGATGTTGGAACCCTCCAAGACGGAGAACCCATCCTGTGTATCGACCTTCCTAGATATAAGATTACTACTCAAGCGGAATTGGAAGGTCACGGTCTGCCACATCTACCGGGAAGCTAATTTAGGTGCAGACTAGCTTGCTAATTATAGTTTTGATCTTCCTTAAGGACCGACCCAGCTTGAGACACTATCGGCCAACTTGTGTCATGTGCTATTGTGAGATATTGGTGATGTGGCCATTCAGAGGGAAGTTCCTCGCGTTGCAAGCATATCGTAGATTTTACAGTGCATGGTCAATTTTGTGATATTAAACGTCAAAGGGTGTTTATTCCCCGAAGTATTCTTCCCCTCCACAGTTTTTCCCACTAGGTTTCTGTGGAGGAGTTTGATGAGGTCACTGGTCGTAACTTCACAAGAAACCGAGAAGGAATCATGCACTAAGTAGGTCTGTATTTTGCCATTGCTAGCAATATACAAGGGGCATGCCCCTCCTTTTTCCATAAAAAAAATGTTGGAGCTGTTCAACAAAGAGTCAATCTACTCAACAATAGTTATCACTCACTAAAAAAAATAAGAAATGTTTTCCGAGAAGAATACGAACATCTCTAATTAAGATAAATTTTTTAAGAGTCCTTGGCTAACATCTTCACAAGAAATTACCGACACGATAGTGATGCTTTAAGAACTTCCTTCAAGGAGTTAGATTTTTTTGAGTGATCTAACTACTCAACGGTAGATTGCCTTAACATCTCAAGATTGCATTTAATGGACTAAGATTTATTTGGGTCATTATGGGTTGAGAAAGTATTTATTTATCTTCTTTATTTATGATGTATTAGATACTAGGTGATTATTTTATGCTTCTAGGTGAATCTTTTTCGGATTCTTGAATTTGTATATGTGAATTTTTGTACAACCCGTAATATATTTCTATTACTCAAGGTGTAACTTTCCTTTTTGGAGCAATATGATATATACTTTTCCAATAAACAATTCTCTACCAATCTAATATTTATGCAAATTTAGCTATGTGAAACATGTACTGTTGAACCTATGTTAGGGTATACTTTAGTTCTCTTTTAGTTGTTGCTGGGCTAACATTATTTGTTTGTTGTTCTTTAGGGGACTATCAATTACGTTATGCTAATTATATTTTAGACAATATTGTTAAATTATGAATGAAAATTATTACCATCTGATTCATAACTCTCTTCCTACTCATAACCTATATCTCACGCCATTCGCCATCTCTCTCCTAATGTTGTGTATACATATAAGATGTCCAGAAATGAAACATAGACAAAGTGCTCTCCCTCACCTCACAAAACTTTGTTGTTTGCGGATACGAGTACTTGATTAGGATCAGGCTATAGTCAAGACAAGTGTTGGACACTTTCTCCGTAAGACAAGATTGCCCCGTATATTTCAGTGCGTACGGACTACGGCAATCGTCCCCAAGATACAACGACTATCGGGTGTTTTCAAGAACGTTGCACACGAACTCGAAACTTTTGGGCGAACCCTTATATACCCGGAACTTTCTTGACTCGGATTTTCTAGTGTATAGAACGGGGGAAGAGAAGAAGCAGACAATGCAAGAGAAGGCAAATATCGCTGGGATGTTTGAAAATGGCAGAGGGAGGGCATATTTATAGGCTGGACGAGGCAAGGGGATCACCCACTCCGAGGGAACGCGACTATTGGAGTTCCCTGTCTAGAGACTCTTCTGGATAAGTCTGATCCTTATCCAGTCCGTCACACCTTTTCGGAAGGCTATCTAGAAGCCTTATCCAGAGTCCACTCCGTCATACCCATTTGGGAGACAGACAGCCTTATCCTGATCCACTATATCACACCTCTTCAGAAGACAGCCTTATCTTGATGCAGTCTGCCACGTGTCACTCGTAAGTTGACTAGCTGTTGGCCCTCGTGTCCCGTTGCTGTCTGGGTTCTGGATTACTCCGAAATTTTCTAAAATAATTAAGGCTCCTTAGAGCTCCTTGCAATGTGGCGAGCGTGCGAAATGCCAAGTACACCACAATGCACCCAAGCACCTATTCCCGACCTCAAGCCCGTATCTGGTCCCACACCCACGCCTACGCCCGTGCTTGTGCTCGGATGGTGCTAAAGCACCATCCTCACAGTCAACAGAAAGTCAACTGAAAGTCAACTAAAAGTCAACTATGGTAGTAGTCAACTCATTTGGAAGGGAAGGAGGGAAGTTCCTTATAAACTTAGAATTTTTCCCTGCAGTAACCAATATGGTACACACTTTCCTTCCTTACCACTTACCACTTCCCTTTACTTGACTTTTGGGCTTATGGGCTTTGAGCTTTCATTCAATTTTTCCAATAATCCCCCACATGAATAAAGACCAATGCATGCAAACTCAAATCGAAAGTTTTGACATGCTATTATTGCATCAAGATAGGTAGCTTGCGGCTTTGAACCTTCTCTAGTAAGATGTTATCGGATTTACTCGCTGCTCGGTGAATGCAATGTCTTGAATCGTCAGCTTTTTGCATAAACCAAGACAATAACATTTACACAATAACAACCCTAGTATATTTAGGTTCTCACGTTGTGTCCTTTTTGGCCATAGACCGTATTTTGGATTCATAGGGGTTTTCCTATTTGAAGCGGCCTCACTTCACACTTACATAGGTGATCTCCTATCGAAAGTATCCTTCCATACTTCACCTTCAACAAGGTATAGGAATCATTAAAAGCAAAAAATGCTTAACCTAGCCACACCTCTGCAGGTCGACACCTGGGCAACTTCTGAGAATGGGTTAGGTTCCAGGTGATTAACTGAACCCTCCATAACTTAGTTGTCTCATTGAACTAAGTTTGTGGGATCTCCACTCATCATGGTTGAGTTACCGCTATGGACATCCTTTAGTGTGTGGACTTTAATCCTATTCCCCTTACTGCATTGTGCATTTGATCTTGATTGATTCCTTTAATAAATTTTAATGTAAACACATTTATCACACTCATTAATCTTGAAACCATTCGACATCATCTTCTTGTCAAATTTTCCATGCCACTATTTCGGTGTTTGCTTAAGCCCGTATATTGACTTGACTAGCCGACATACTTTATGCTATTGTCCAGGAGCCACAAACCCTTTAGGTTGCTCCATGTATATCTCCTCCTCTAGTTCTCCATTCAGGAAAGTAGTTTTTACTTCCATCTGGTGGATTTTGAGGTTATAGAGAGCTGCAACAGCTATGAGCACTCTAATTGATGTGATTCTTGTGACCGGCGAGTACATGTCAAAGAAGTCATATCCCTCTTTCTGTTTGAACCTCTTAGCTATCAATCAAGCTTTATACTTATCGATTGATCCATCAGCTTTGTATTTCCTTTTAAGGATCCACCTGCATCCCAAAGGTTTACAGCCTGGTGGGAGATCCACGATTTCCCACATGTGGTTTTGCATAATGGACTCTATCTCACTATTGATAGCTTCCTTCCAGAGAGGAGCATCTGGACTCGATAATACCTCTTAGATTGTCCTGGGTTCATCTTCTAACGCATAGGTTAGATAGTTCAGACCAAAGGATTTGGCTACTTTTGTCTGTTTGCTATGTCTAGGTTCATCATCCTCCTGACTTGACCCTTGCATAGTCTCGTGTGCCCTTTTCTTAGGACTTTCTTCTTTTCTTTCCTTATTAGGAAAGATATCTTCAAAGAACGTTGCGTTCCGTGATTTAATGACCATTCCCATGTTAATTTCTGAGTTTTCAGATTTATGCACCAGGAATCGATAGGCACTACTATTTTGTGCATATCCAATAAATATGCAATCAATAGTCTTGGGTCCTATCCTCATCTGCTTAGGTTTAGGTATTTTGACCTTTGCTAGGCACCCCCACAATTTAAGGTAACCGTAAGAAGGTTATCTTCCTTTCCATAGCTCGTATGGGGTTTTGTCCCTTTTCTTGTATCGTAACTTGTTTAGAATGTGGTTAGCTGAGAGCACAGCTTCCCCCCACATATTCTGGGGTAAGCCTGAGCTAATCAACATAGCATTCATCATCTCCTTAAGAGTTCGATTTTTGCATTCAGCTACGCTATTCGATTGAGGCGAGTACGAAGTAGTCGTCTGATGAATAGTACCATGTTCTCAGCAAAGTTCCTTAAACGGGGCTACATACTCTCCTCCTCAATCACTTTAGATCATTTTGTTTTTTATGCTGAGTTGATTTTCAACCTCACTCTTATACCTCTTAAAGGCCTCAAGAGCTTCGTCTTTACCTTTCAAGAGATATACATAATAATATCTTGTGCAATCGTCGATAAATGTGATAAAATATTTCTTTCCACCTCTAGTTTGCACGTGTTTCATATCACAAGTGTCCGTATGAATTAACTCTAAAGGCGTGGTACTTCTTTCCACCGAATGGAAAGGTACTTTGGCCATTTTAGCCTCCACACATACCTCACATTTATCAGAAGGGTCAAACTCTAGATTGGTAATAAATTTAAACTTACTAACTTTTTTAGCGAGTTTAAATTTATGTGTCCTAATCTACCATGCCATAAATTAGAACACTCGGCCAAATAAGAAGAAGCTTTTATTATATTACAACCATCAAAGTTAAACTTGCGGTATACAGTTATTACATTCATCTTAAAGAGCCCCTTTTCTAGGTAATCCTTACCTATAAATTGACCCACTTTGGTCAGTACAAACTTATCTGACTGAAATACAAGCTTAAGATTGGCTTTGCTTAACGCTGAGCTAGAAACTAAGTTCTTGCAGATGTCTGGGACATGTAGCACATCATTGAGAGTCAGCTCCTTTCCTGAGGTCAACTTCAGGACCACCTTATCAAGTCCGAAGACGTTGGACATTGCAGAGTTTCCCATGAACAGCTTTCAGCCATTGATCGGGACGTAGTACAAGAACAACTCCTTGTCTGAGCAGACATGGCGAGTAGCTCCAGTATCCATGAACCACTCCCTTGGATTGTTCACTAAGTTGGCCTCAAACATCACAGCTAACAGATCCATTTGGTCTTCGGCTAGGTTGGCCTTTCCTTGATCGTCCTTCTTTGGTAGGCGACAATCCTTAGCCATGTGGCCGGGTTTCCTACAGTTGTAGCAAGCACCCTTGATCTTCTTATTCTTGCTCTTCTTGGGTCATTGCTTCTCCTGCTTGTCCCCAGATTTCTTCCTCTTCTTGCCACCTTTACCTTCGGCGAGGTTCACGGTGCTCTCAGAGGGGGCCTTGCCTTGCTTGACTTCGGACTTCAGGTTGTCTTCCTCGATCCGAAGCCTCACGATCAGGTCTTCTAAGCTCATATCCTTCCTCTTATTCTTAAGGTAGTTCTTGAAGTCCTTCCAGAGTGGGGAGAGCTTCTCGATCATCGCAGCCACTTGGAAGGACTCGCTGAGTTACATCCCTTTGACATAGATCTCATGAAGGATTAGCTACAACTCCTACACTTGGTCGATGACCTTCTTGGAGTCCACCATCTTGAAGTCAAGGAACTGGCTGATGATAAACTTCTTCGTCCTAGCATCCTCTATTTTGTACTTCTTCTCGAGTGAATTTTACAGCTCCTTAGCGGTCTTAGCTACTGCATAGACATTGTAGAGCATGTCGTCAAGTCCATTCAGGACGTAGTTGCGGTAGAGGAAGTCACTGTGATTCCATGCGTCGAGGACATTGATCACTTGTTGATCTTTCTCGTTCTTCGCGAGCTTTGGTACATCCTCTTTCAGGAACCGTACCTGGTTGAGCGTGCTCATGTAGAATGTCATCTTCTGCTGCCACCTCTTAAACTCGGTACCGTTGAACTTTGCTGGCCTTTCGGCATGGACAATTCGGGGGTCCGTGGTTAGAGCAATGGTACTACTCGATGCCATCTTCAAGTATGATCTCATCTTACGATTGTTGTTTACGGATATGAGTACTTGATTAGAATCGGGCTATAGTCGAGGCAAGTGTTAGACACTTTCTCTGTAAGATGATATTGCCCCATATATTTTAGTGCGTACAGGCTATGGCAATCGTTCCCAAGATACAATCACTATTGGGCGTTTCCAAGAACGTTGCACACGAACTCGAAACTTTCGGGCGAACCCTTATATACCCGGAACTTTCTTGACTTGGATTTTCTAGTATGTAAAACGGAGGAAGAGAAAAAGCAGACAATGCAAGAGAAGGCAAATGTCGCTGGGATGTTTGGAAATGGCAGAGGGAGAGCCTATTTATAGGCTAGACGAGGCAAGGGGATCAGCCACTCCAAGGGGATGCGACTATTAGAGTTTCCTGTCTGGAGACTCTTCTAGATAAGCCTGATCCTTATCTTGTCTGTTGCACCTTTTCGGAAGACTATCTGGAAGCCTTATCCAGAGTCCACTCCGTCGTACCCCTTCGGGAGACAGACAGCCTTATCCTGATCTACTCTATCATACCTCTTCGGGAGACAGCCTTGTCTTGATCTGGTCCGCCACGTGTCACCCACTGGTTGACTAGACGTTGGCCCTCGCATCCCGTCGTTGTCTGGGTTCTAGATTACTCCGGAATTTTCCAAAACAATTAAGGCTCCTTAGAGCTCCTCGCGATGTGCCAAGTGCACCTAAGCACCCGCTCCCGGCCTCAAGCCCGTGTCTGATACCATACCCGCGCCCGTGCTCGTGCTCAGACGGTGCTTTAGCACCGTCCTCGCAGTCAATGGAAAGTCAACAAAAAGTTAACTGAAAGTCAACTATGGTAGTAGTCAACTCATTTGGAAGGAAAGGAAAGAAGTTCCTTATAAACTTGGAATTTTTCCCTGCGGTAACCAATGTGGTACACACTTTCCTTCCTTAACACTTACCACTTCCCTTTACTTGACTTTTGAGCTTATGGGCTTTGGGCTTTCATTCAATTTTTCCAACAAACTTTACTCAAATTATCCAAGAGATTTAAGTATGCGATTTGAGATCCTCTCCTCCTTCAATGACACATGAAGATAAAAAATGAGAGAAATTTGGATGAAGCGATGTGATGCTCTTTATCATCTGTAAACAATATTCTGAAATTTATAACTATATTGTGTTTTGATAAAATTCTAATATCCTTTTATTTTGGAACAAATTATGATGTTTCAGAGGCTTATATCATTCAAAAAATTTGTCAGCTTTGTTTGTTTTCAATGAATGCCATCACATGGAGCAACCATAACATTTTTCTCCTCTTTGTTATAGCATTCAACTTAGAAAGAGGCTCAAGTATGCATCAAAGATGAATGGTGTGGAGAACGAAATAAAGTTACTGCACCTGCTCCATATGCTAAAGATGTATATAGCTGTATCTTGTTCAACGTGATAGACTTCTTAAAGATACTCATATTTTGAATTATACTGGCCTTTCACACATCATATTTTTTCCTAAGAATATAGTGATATTAAAAATCTATCAATTACACAATATAGATACAGATTTTCATAGCATTGAATATAGAGGATAAAGAGAATTGCTCTCCATCTAACTTTCTCCTCTCGTTTCTATTGTTCATTTGTCATTGAAGGAGAGGGGCTAGAACTACGGACTCAAATCTCCTTAGATAACTTGACTAAAGTTCAATTTGTCCCATATATACGATAAAGAGAGAGTTGTGAATAAGTTGGTGATAACTTTTATTCAAAATTTAACACTATCTTCTAAGATATAATCATTCTTTGTGTAACCCTCGGATTGGGTGGCCTAGCTATTACCTAATTATTTATCCTCCTCCTACCTTGAACCCTGTTATAACCCCATACAAAGTTCCTCTTGATTACGAATCCCGCATTACTTGAGATTGTGCCAAGTGCAAAGTATGAAATTCTTAGACCCCGAGCATATTTGCGAGTGATAGGCAGCCGACTACTCAATACATGTGAGCATATAATGATTTAACCCTCTGAGTGGTCGACTTTCTTGTATGGTATGCATAGTGCAGAAATCGAGTTAAATAGTTGAGAGTATGGTGTCTACATGGTCTTTAGCTGTGGCACGTGAATGAGACGAATGGCTGACGATAGGATGAAGCATGGTGGAATTGTTCATAATTTGAAGGCACTGCGATTATGGTAGTTCGGATGCACTTTGCTTGAGGACAAGCAAAGAAGCAAGTGTGGGGGTGTGGTGTGATGTGCGTGAAGGCGTACATACAATTACCTATGTTTTGTTAGTCATTTGTTAGTATTTTGAGCTAATTATGTAACGTATTGTCGTATGTTTTATGTCTTTTGTGTGTTGAGTCGGGATGTAGGCGTTTGCTAAGTTGTGTGTGTTTTGTCGCAGATGGTTGGTCAATGGCATAGAGGATGGGACAAAGATAATTACGCACTATCAAGTCTACAGGAAGCCAGTGGTCACTACAAAATCAGCAGGTGCTATGCGGAGAGAAGCACATTTTGGAGCAGCGATGCTACAAAGTCAGCGAGCGCTGGGTCCCAACAAACTAGGCAATTTTGGCGGATAGGGTATAAATACACCTCTAGTCCTAGTTTAGAGACAACTTTTAGTTCAACGACATTTTTGGAGAACACTTGTAGATTTATGGGGTGGATTAATTTATTTCCTTCTGGATAGAAGGCAGAATTATCGAGACTAAACTTTCTTTACTCGGTCTTTTAATATGAATTCATTCACTGTTATTGTTATGTGTAGCGAGTAGTTCTCTATTGAGCATGATGCCTTGATCATGTGATCAACTGTCTTGTTGGGTTATGGTTCAAATATCATGCAAAGTAGTTGTTAGTTGGTGTATTTAATGCTTAACTTAGCTTGATCACCTAAGTTACGATTCAAATTGACAAGAGTGGACCGATAGATACTTAAGTTAGTGGAAGAATCAATTAACATATTTTTAGGTATTAATGAGACATCTTGATATCGTAAGAATAATCTGTTAGGAGAAATTGTCATAACTAAGATCGATTTAGGTCTAAGCCTGATTGATGAGCGAAAGCATTAATCAGTAACTTAAGCCTTTACGATCTTGGTTTTGTCAACTTAATGAGTGAATGACAAATCGTTTTTAAGATCTCATCGTTCGTCTCGAAGTCGGCTCCTACTGGCATCATCAAATTTTGAACTTCCAAATAGCATTACTATCCAAGTTACGAGTCGTAAAAAGAGATCGTTGACTATGAAGTCTTAGACTTATCTCCGGTGTCAAACTTGGAGATTTTAGCAAGGTGGGGTTGCTGATTTTAAGAAGAAATGGGAAAATGAATGAGAAGAGAAAGAAAAAAAATAATAAAATGAGAGAATCAATGACAAAACTACCCCACCTAATTATAGCTATCATTTACTCAAAAAAATAAAAATTATAGCTATCAAATCATCCGTTCTTTTTTTATGTGATGGACGACCATGACGGGTAAGGTCTTTTAGGCCACCACCCAATCCGGACTCATATTTCAATCCTTGCCTGCCTTAATTGGCATCCCCTCAATAGCTCAAACCATTATTTTTCTTCAGGAAGAGTTAAAGAGGGCTAAAAATGGCTCTTATTGGCCTTTTAGAAATCCTCCTAGCAATTGGTTGCTTCCTCGTCATCGGCTGCTTAAGGAGCAACGATGGGTTACCAAGGAACTACCCACTCATGGGGATGCTTCCTGCTCTTCTCCTCCAAGTCCACCGAATTCATGACTGGGTCACCGAGCTTCTGTCCAAATCGGACAGCAACTTCATGTTCAGAGGTCCATGGTTTACCAACATGGACATGCTGGTTACGTCCGACCCATCCAACGTTCACTACATGATGAGCACCAACTTCTCGAACTTCCCGAAGGGGCCCGAGTTCAAGGAGATTTTCGACGTGCTAGGTGACGGGATCTTCAATTCGGACTTCGATTCGTGGAAGGAGCAACGGAGAGTTGCTCAGGTGTTTGTTGGTCATCACCAGTTTAGGAAGTTCCTGGTCAGGGGCACTCAGGAAAAGGTTGGTAAGGGACTGATCCCTCTGATAGAGCAGGTTATGGAACGAAGGTTGGTCGTCGACTTGCAGGACGTGTTCCAACGGTTCACGTTTGATTCGACTTGCTTGATCGTGGCCGGATACGATCCTGGGTGCCTCTCCATTGATTTCCCTGATATTGCCTTCGCCAGGGCGATGGACGACGCAGAGGAGGCCCTACTTTATAGGCATGTGGTTCCAAAGAGCGTTTGGAAGTTGCAAAAGTTGCTGAACATAGGGGAAGAGAGGAAACTCCGTGAAGCTTCCGAAACTCTTGACAGAGTTGCGATGGAGATTATATCGTCCAAGAGGAAGGAGCATCAGGACGCGAAGGACCAGGAAGAAGAAGATGAAAAGGGTGTCCATTTGTTGGCGTCCTACATGAGGGAAGATTATCATAATCATGACGACAAGTTCCTGAGAGACATCATCCTCAATTTCTTGCTTGCGGGTCGGGACACGACGAGTTCTGCCTTGAGTTGGTTCTTCTGGCTCCTCTCCGTGAACTTGAAAGCCGCAGAGAGGATTAGAGAAGAACTCAAAGAAATAACGAACCTTTTCGACATAGAGCAAGTCAAGGGGCTGCCTTATCTACACGGAGCTTTGTGCGAGACACTGCGGCTATACCCACCAGTTCCGTTCGAGCACAAGGCCCCTCTTAAATCCGACACTCTCCCTAGTGGCCACCGAGTCGACCCGGAGAATAAGATCCTCATTTCTTTGTATGCTATGGGGAGGATGGCTTCGATATGGGGCGAGGACTGTCTCGAATTCAAGCCCGAGAGGTGGATATCAGACCGCGGGGGGATCAGACATGAGCCATCTTACAACTTCATGGCATTCAACGCAGGGCCCAGGACCTGTTTAGGGAAGGAGGTGGCTTTCACACAAATGAAGATGGTTGCAGCTAATATGTTGTACAATTACAATGTCCAAGTTGTGGAGGGACAGTATGTCTCTCCTTGTGTTTCTATTATTTTGCATATGAAGCGAGGCGTGAAGGTCAGGTTCACCAAGAGATAGGGCTCCAGCCTGAGGTCAATTTCATCGTACCTATGGTGGTCTTCTTGTTACCTGAAATCGAATACCACTATATCTAATAATTCAGGTTTCGTTAACTTTCTTTTGTTCAAACCTAAATGTGGTATATGTTTTTGGATTGTTGTCGTTTCTGTCTTTGTTGTGTTATATTTGTCACTCGCAATAATGAGGATTGAACGTTTGAATTGTTTTATGAATAATCCCTTGATGCAAAGAGCATTAGTATACTTGGTATACTCATTAATTTGATTTAGGTTTTTTTCACATAAGGGTGGCCAAACGTGATTTCTTAAATTTCATTGAAAAATAAATTCTCCAAATATTATATACGTATGATGAATTATTCGATCTCCAACAAAACAAAAATCCCTGAAACCCATTGTTATTTCAATGCCGTTTAATTTACCTATTGGTGTCTCAACAGCCTTAGACAATCTCTCTTTAAAATGTCCATAAAGTAATCATGGTGTATGCGAATTTTCAGCATTTCATTATACCATTGCCGAGTTCACTCTCTCGCCACCCTCTCCTTCCTCACGAAAAGTAAAATTTCCAAGACACCGTAAAAATTGTAACTGTGTAAGCTCGCATGTTTTATGGGCCTGCATCCTCATTCTAACTTATGGACTGCTTCCTTCATTAATGACAAAGAGTGATTCCATTTACTAAATCATTAATCTAAATTTGATTTGATTGGACATTTTAAAAGTAAAAAATTTAACAGATATTTAAATTGTTTTATTAAAAATCAAGATCTTTTAATAAGTCTAAAAATGTCCTCTGCAAGATTGCCACTCGTATTATATGCATTTTTTAGAAAAATCACAATATGCATAATGTACAAAAGGTGGGACGACTAGTCTGTTTCAAAATGATGGCATGACTGGTCGGAGTGATATTCTGGACTAATCTAGATCGAACAACGGTTTCATCTCTCAAAATTTAGTTAGAAGACATCTCGATCTGGTGTGCTTGGAATAAGAAAAACAATAATTAAGTTTTTATTTCATTTCATTTAGAACTAACATTTTATTTTTCACTCGAAGCGAGTACGTCACCTTTGGAATAAAATGAACTTATCTTTGTAACAAATTTTGATAAATATAATCTAAGTCAAGCAAAGTTGGCTAATGTGTCAAATAAGAAAATTCGTAATATTCGTGCATTTCCGGACTTGTGTAACTAATATGTGTATCTGTTTGTGTATCTGTTTTCCTGATATTTGATTTACGTTTTTTATAGGTTTCTATCATTTTCCCAAAGTCACAAGAACTAAAGTAGATAGGTTTATTTAATATCAGGTGAATCATGCATTACACAAATCCAAAAAGATGAAGAAAATTATTCCGAACTTTACGAAAGGGTCGGTTGTAAAAGTTTATTAAAATGATTCAAGAATGTTTTAAACTAAATTTGAGTGCAGGTTTAGATATATTTTAACTAACTAGAAACATATAATTACATTAATTACAATCTCGCCTAAAATGAGGAAGCTTTGAATCTAGCGGCTAGTTGCCATTACTTGGAGTAATTGCAGAAACGGGAAGAATCAACTGATGGAATTCAACAGAAGATAGACCATTGAACTACCAAGATGAATTCAATCAGCTATAATTGGATAATGAGCATAGGTAGAAATGATTGAACATCATTAATTTCAATGCTTCTGCTCAAGTTGGGATGTATATATCAATAACCCCCAACTTGGATAAATGATTTTCAAATGCAGCAGCTCCTAATTTTCTTGTTTGTTGTCATCGACTAGTCAGCAACATTTCAGACTGAGATTGAGCTATAAAACTAGACCATTTCAAAAAATAGGTAAGAACTCAATGGGGAACAATTGGATAGAGCTCAGGAAATTTAAATTCTCCCAATCCTTTTGAAATGACCACCAATCTAAACCAATCGATTGCGAGTTCTTCTTAATTTTGGGTTTAATTTATATTATTTTTAAAGAGGATATTCTCTTATATTAGTTTGAAAGTTTACACGGGTCTCAACACAGTTTATTGTTCATTATGTAATTTTTAGATTGAGTTCTCGTGCTAGACCCAATCCAATGCTTGTTTAAACATATATCTTCATACAAAGTAACCCTGCCCGGTAATAAGTGGACCCATGTCAGGAAATGATATAAATTCTGCAATAGTTAAAAGATCATGGCATGTGCAAGTGGGGATGATTGGCTGGACCTTTGTTCATTGTCTGACAGCGATCGTCCTGGTTGTTTCCATCTTACCCGGGGATGCACTTGATGGGACAACGTACTTCATCTTATTGACCACAAAAAGATGGGGTTCGGGTACGTTCAGTGGACCTCTCACCCCTTGTCACTTACTTATCAAACCAAAAGGTTTAATGTGGCTCCGGTATTGTTGGCCTGTCGTACCATGACAGCTCTTATTCTTAGCACTGGCACGGCACTTCTAATGCGGCGAGAGGAGAGGAGAGTGATATTGGTATTTTTGGGAAAAATATTATGACCGTTGCTGCTATGGTAATTTACTGATTAGACGCCTGACCAAAAAAAATTTACTGATTAGACGCGTCATTAACAACCATTTTTAAGAATACATCATAAATAACTTTACTCAAGAAACAAGGTCGTTTCACGTCAAATTCCCAGGGTGCCACGATGAAGAAGTTTAACCGTACACAAACGAGCTCAGAATAATTTACCTATATAATTTTAAAACTATAAACTTTACTGGTACTGAAATGCGTTGGTGGAACATTATTGGACGTTCGAAATGTCCACTCTCAAACAGTACCCAAAGCCATGTGCTCGTCTTGTGTTTGACCATCTTTACAAAGCATGATTTGAGGGATTTATTGGTAGCTTCAGCTTGTCTAATACGTTGGGCATAATACGACCACAATGGGTATGGATTATTACAGTGTTGGAAATATTATTCAGAAACCAACGTGTACAATAAAATAAAATTTTATAATTAGGCGTGTGTTATAGATCTTATGGCAAAATAAAAGCATGGATCTAAGGTGTATTTTGAAGATGATACAAAAGAGTCAAATTCTTGTCTTGACTTAAAAGATCCTAATCAAATATACCATTCATCACAAATATTCATTGTAGGATAGATATGTGTATTTGAAAATGACATCATCAAATTCTACTATGGTTCTAAGAACTATCCAATGCCAAAAAAACCCAACAATATTTAGTAGTAGTGAGTTAAAGAGATGACAACATAACAAACTGTTCTACCTGACAATAATAAGGCAAATAACACTTTGACAAAATTGATTAATTTTCACGTCTCAACAAAACAATATCACATATATTCAACGTCACGTCTCTGACGGTGATAAATTCAAGTTTAATTGGATCGTCAATTGCTCAAAGAAGATGGAAGACAATCTGAGAGATTGTCTCTACTTGGTGGAGGTATTATTATATTCAATTAATTCGTTCATTTTTTAGCCTTTGTTTTTTCGTTGAAGGGAACATGCGAAAAAGTTTTGTTCCACTCAAAGGAAGAAGACAAATAAGATGGTTTGTGTCCACTCGGATTTATTTACACAACAACGTTCGGGTTTTATCCCCACTTTATTGTGACAATCTTAAAATATTATTTGTTTCGATATAAATGGAGAATAGAAATAGACTAATTAATTTTAAACATAGTATCACATGAAAATACTTGTTCAATTTAAAATTCTATGAATGATTGTTGTCATCAAATCTGCAAGAGCAAGTGACCCTGCCCTGGTACGGCAAAAAGTAACGTCCATACTGTACAAGCGTTTTGATGTTGGATCAAACTCAAACAGCATGGAATCGTTGGCGCTTGGATCCGGTGCTGAGGAAATGTTTCCTCAGTATATACTGAGGAAACAATAGGCCATTGGATCAGAATATTTTTCTAAATATTCTGATCTAATGGCCATTATTGAATAAGGGCATTTTAGATTTTTTGACAAAATTACTGTTCATCCACTAACGAAATTACTGTTCATCCACTAATAAAATTACTGTTCATCCACTAATAAAAATACTGTACATTTTCAAATAAAATCACTGTTCATTTCGATGGCTGGTTTAAATGGCTATATTGCTGGTTTAAATGGCTGTATTGTTGGTTTTCGTGACTGTATTGATGGTTTAAATGGTTGTATTGTTGGTTTTCGTGACTGTATTGATGGTTTAAATGACTGTATTGTGTGTATTGCTGGTTTAAATGGCTGTATTGTTGGTTTTCGTGACTGTATTGATGGTTTTCTTGGCTATAATGCTGGTTTGATTAGCCTTATTGCTGGTTTACTTGTGTGTATTGCTGGTTTAAATGGCCGTATTATTGGTTTTTGTGACCGTATTGATGGTTTTCTTAGCTGTAATGCTGGTTTTCTTGGTTGTAATGCAGGTTTTCTTGGCTGTAATGCTGATTTTCAAAACTCCCATACTGGTTACTTTCATATATTGAATGAAAAAAAAATAAATAACACCAATCATTTCAAATATGTTCTTCGGGTAGTTGGTTCAAATCTATTCCTACAATATATTCGTCAAATGCAACATCTTTCGAATTAAACCAGCAATGCAGCCAAGAAAACCAGCAATGCAGCCAACAAAACCGTTAATACAACCAAACAAACCAGTAATGAAAAGAAGCAAACCAGCAATAC
>SOPF01024548.1:0-23227 GCA_012979155.1 Hypericum perforatum | reverse complement strand
AGCAATACAACCAAACAAACCAATAATGAAAAGAAGCAAACCAGCAATACAACCAAATAAACCAGCAATGCAACGAAGCAAACCAGCAATACAACCAAACAAACCAGTAATGAAAAGAAGCAAATCGATAATACAACTAAATAAACCAGCAATACAACCAAAAAAATTAGCAATGCAACCAAACAAACTAGTAATATAACCAACGAAACCATTAATACAACTAAATAAACAAATAATATAACAAAATAAAATGGCAATATAACCAAGAAAACCAGCAATACAACTAAATAAACCAATAATACAACAACAAAAAATCAGCAATGCAGCCAACGAAACCATCAATACAACCAAACAAACCAGTAATATAACTAAGCAAACCAGTAATGCAACCAATAAAACCAATAATATAACCAACAAAACTAGTAATACAACTAAATAAACCAGTAATATAACAAAATTAACCAGCAATATAACCAAGCAAACCAGCAATGAAAAGAAGCAAACCAGTAATACAACCAAATAAACCAGTAATACAACCAAAAAAACCAGCAATGCAGCCAACGAAACCATTAATACAACCAAACAAACCAGTAATGTAACTAAGCAAACCAGTAATACAACAAAAAAAAACCAGCAATGCAGCCAATGAAACCATCAATACAACCAAACAAACCAGTAATATAACTAAACAAACCAGTAATACAACCAAATAAACTAGTAATACAACCAAAAAAACCAGCAATGCAGCCAACGAAACCATCAATTTAACCAAGCAAACCAGCAATGCAACGAAGCAAACCAGTAAAATAACTAACGAAATGAGTAATACAACAAAATAAACCGGTAATATAACCAAGCAAACTACCAATATAATTAACGAAACCAGTAATGTAACTAAAAAAACTAGTAATACAGCCAACCAAACCAGCAATGCAAAAAATAAACCAGCAATGCAAACCAAATAAACCACTATGTAGTTAGTGGATGAATAGTTAGTGGATGAATAGTAGTAGTGGGTAAATTGACTTTTATACCCTCCTCAGTATATACTGAGGAAAGGCATCGTCAGCACCATTCCCACTCCCCGTTGGATGTTGTTATCTCTGAAATGAGTAACATGATGGCTGTTTTATCAAGTGCATGGATGTCGACTCCTTGTCGAAGGTTGTAAGCTTTGGTATTTGTTTTATAGGGGGGCCCTTGGTAACGTGTCCAGAGACTTTAATTGAATAAAAGAAAATAAGGAGAAAAATATCCAAAGTGAGTAACCTTGGAATTAGTCACTAGATAAAGTGTTGGGAAAGTCTTAGAAAATTCTAGAAAATAATTTGGACTGTTTGCAACTTTTTTTTTTTTTTTGCTAGACAGATACTTGGAAGCTAGTTGGATAATTGGCTAAATATCTATCGATCTACTTTACATTGGATATTGATGTGTACTAAATTTGACACTACTTTGAATCTATTCTAAGACTTGGATCAAGATAGGAAAAGAAATACATGACTACTAAGTCACGGAAAAAAATTTGGTGACCAAGAACAGGAAAAAAATCTGTGACTTTGTTACTCATAAATTGTTTTCGTATTCTGTTCCAAGTCTCGGAAATTTTTCTCATGACTTGGTTATTTAGGCCACTAGACTTCAAAATATCTTATTTGGGTTTTCTATTACAACTCACGAGATTTTTTTCCCTTTTGGTAAAATCTTTGCTTATAAATATAGAACTGGAGGAATAAATAGACATCGCTTCCTCCTTAATTTTTTATGGTTGTTTAAATAGATTCAAAGTAGTATCAAACTCCAATTATGTACATTATTATTATCTAAATTTATGTGTTACATTGCATAATTAATTATGAATAATTTATCTATTGTTATAAATTTTTATGTCAAACCTAGAAAAATAACATGTTATTATGTTCAAACGTGTGTATGTATTCAATTATTTGTTTCTTCAATTTATTCAAGCAACTAGCGCAACTAAGAGACATTAATATCCATCGTCATAGCATTGAAACACTCAATGTTTAATATAAAAAAGCACAATCTTACGCGGCTATTTTTTTTTTCGGAGCCTTCTTCTTCTATGCGCCTCTCCTAAATAGATTTTGGCATTTATTTTTTCTTTGGACTCGATGTGTTTCTCATTATGGCATGTCATCTTCCTCTTCTTCATCACCTTCGTCACTCTCATCAAACTTCAAGTCACTGCAATCTTCTTCTTGCGTAGTCACAATATCGCTCCTATTACAACAAGAATAAAAAAAGTAATTAAGCAATCCATGCATTAAATACGTAAGCCTAATTGTGCTGACACAATTAAAATGAAGGAATTGTAGCTCTGTGATGCAGTGGCAGATGTATCAACAGGAAGCTGCTACGATGGTTGTGAATTAATAAGATTACTTTGATTCAAATACTATCTGATCACCTACAAGGAGAAGAACGCCATAAAACTTCTCTGTGATTAGAACGGGGGTATGAGTGATTTTGATCGATACAAAGCAGTCTGCGATTGAAAGGCGCCGCTCTCGGTACAACTTGGTACTATAAGAAAAATAGATATTACTAATGAAGAATAAAAATACTAAATTAAAAAATAAATGATTAATCGACCAACCTTCTGAGTATGCTGCATCATGTTTGGAGGAGGTGCATATGAATTGGATCCGCCAACATTAAGGCTTGAGTGCTGGAAGAATGGCTAGGAGGCTGGATTATTCGTCCCATAACTTGGCATCATCTATGTTCCTATGATGACATCTACTATGTTGCCTACGATGACATCTATTATGGTTCTAGCGATGACATCTGTTGCGGTTCTACAGCATAATCGACAGGTAATCTCCCTATTGCATGGGGTTTATTTTGAAATCTGGAACAGGTACTCTAATTGGCATCTTACTACTCTTGCTCAAAAGGTTCGTCCGTTGCCTAACAACAAGTCTCTCTACCTCAGGAACATTGTACACCATAGTTGTTGATTATGTCGTATGATGTCGTGAGACTGGAAGAACCATATATCATTACTCCTTCCCAACAAATCAAAATATTGTTTCAGATAACAATCTAATCTATGAATCTCCCTTTGATGAGTGACGTATATGCTCAACAGCATGGCCTACAAAATTGCAAATGTTAGAATGTATGTAATATACAATAAAATTTAAAATGCCCATATAATAAAAGCCAATTTTATTTACTTACATTTCTATAGACCATTGTTATAGCATGACTAATGAATTGTCCGGTATACAATTTGTACCAGTCCATATAGGTGTCATGATAATAGACATATAAGCGCTCTATCAATAGTCCTGAAGGACACATATAATTATGTTGTAAATCCTTCTAGATCTATATGTGAAATTGGAAAATATTATCCCACGTTGTGCCAGCTTGACCATAATAAAATCATATTATGGGATTCTTTTGGCTCATGAGCTAACAAAATACTCTGAACGTAGCCAAACTATCTAAATAACCAATCAGGGTAACATTACTCTGCCATAAAAGGATATCAGTTACTCTCGTGCCAACTAAAAATGTCAATCTATGCTGTAAAAGGATATAAGTTGGCAATAATAGTATCGATGTATGGAAAAAAATAATAAGACTTAGTTTATCTTAATGGTTTTATTACTTATATCTAAGTAACTAAGCTCATCCAACATTTGTAGGTAAATTGTGATGCTCAAACATTTTTTTTAGATGCGCCTATTTATCATTCCAATCCACCTGAAAAAATATCATATTTTGTACGATGAACAAAAAAAAATAGTGTGTGTCCTGGTAGGTCATGATTATTAATCGATGCCCAGTACTTGACCATATTCTTGCACTATCAGATTTCTTATGGCAGTCAAAGTGGGATGATCCTTTTAGCAACTAATAAAGAAACTGGTAGATCTCTGGTGATAAAAAATGTACTTTGATAAGTGGGTTTACACAACTAAGTATACAGATAATTATAAGTTACTATCAAATTAATATCCAATTGCATCGACTACCAGCACAGATTAATCCTCAACTTAGTGGTCTCCAAAAATAAAATGTAGCCAACTAGGTGCATTATGTTTTCCTGGACAAAGTGTTACACAAGCTAATTATCAGTATCATCGGACAGATAAGTATAGTCGTAAAAATCTTTGAACCACCTCAAGATGTTTGCCTGGACAAAGTGTTACACTGGCTGATGCTCCATACGTGGAATGTCATTAACAGGGAGCCCTTACAATGCAGCTATGTCTTGAAGTATAATGGTCATCTGCACTACTGGCATATGAAATGTGTATGTATGTGATTGTCAATACACCTTCACAATTGTAATTAGTACTACTTTGATCACTACATGATTGATGCACCGCACACCCTAAAATCTAACTGCGCACATGTAGGTTATGAATGCATGGTTCTCAATCGACTTCTACTTTCATCTACATTGATATATCTTCAGAGTAACGTCCATATCAAACTTTTCATCGATACCATAAATCTTTGAATGCCATATAAATTGTGATAGATGAACATCATGTTTTAGTAACGCCTTATCAAAAGGACATCCATCGTAAAAAATATCTCCGTGCTGCTGTGACATCATCTCTAAACAAATATACATTTATCTATACATATAATGCATTTATTAACAAATTCACTAGCAATCCTAAATAATATTTAACGTTAATTATGTAACATAAAACAAATCCTAATAAAAAAATTTATAAATTCTGTTACTAAATTTCATTCACAGATTACCTAATTAAAATCATACAATTGTATGCTAATTTATCAGATTATAGTCACACTAATTAGACAAATTATAAGAAATATATAATTCACAACCTACCTAATTAAACCAACCTATCAATTAACTCAAATTCAATATAATTTAATTAGTTAATTAATTTAATTGATTTAATTAACTAATATATAATTGAGAAAATTAATAACAAACATTTAAAAAATTTCCTAATGCATCAATGAGGGACTATGGCTCTGGCCTCCGGGTGTAGGAGCGACGGGGCAAGGAAGCAAACCGGAGCAAAAGAGGGCGCCAGGGGAAGGGGGCAGGGCGTGAGTCTAAAAGCAGGACAATAGAATACGAGGAGGAGGAGCGGGAGGTGGGGCACTAGGGAGGAGAGAAGGCAAAGATGTGGCATCGGATTGGGAAGGGGGAGGCACGTAAGGGAGGGAGGAGTGAGGTGTGGGGTTTTTCTCGTGTCTTAGTTTTTAAAGCCTAGGTAAGAAAGACAAAGAAAAAAAAACCCATGTCTTGGTCAAACATGGGAAAAAACCCGTGTCTTGGTCACGAAAAATATTCCCGTGACTGGGTAGTCATAAGTAATTTTCTCGTGACTTGGTAATGGTGTTCCATGTGGATATCTATTTGGTTATTAATATTTTTACAGTACTAATTTTGTAATTTACTATAAGCAATAGTATTATTTTGGGAAAAACCCTATATGCAAAAGATATATCCTGGAAATCTTTTAAATAAATATACATAACTCAATTTATCATCGAATTAGAGTATATAACTCTAAATAAGGTTGCGAAAAAAGATTAATGACTCAAAATTTCCTAGAGAATATTCCGTGTTGTAATAAACATGTGTTTCCTCTATTAATACATTGTGATAGTATGTGAGTAATCGAGAGAGTATAAAGTAATATGTATAATAGTAAGTCCCAACACATTTGTCAAAGATATAATACATTACACAATTGATCTCTAGTGGTTTAATTACTATGAATTATGTGAAGTCCAAAGATAACATAGCTAATCTTTTGATAAAAAGAATCAACATAGATCAAATATATCATAGAGTAAGGGGAATAAGGTTAAAATATACAAATGAAAGAATTTTCATAATGGTAACTTAGCAATGATGAGTGAAAATCCCATAAATTTGGTCTAATGAGGCAATAAGTTATAAATGATTTAGATGATCACTTGGAACCCATGTTATTCTCAGAAGCTCCTCAAGTGCTAACTTGTAGTGGTATGGTTAAGTATCTAAACTTTTAATAACTATTAAGCAATATAAATGTGAAGTACGAAGCAAAAAAAAAATCAAAAAAATAGAAAAACACAAAAAAATTAGCATAGAATATTTTGTATGTGTTAGTTTAACTTTCATGTTGTATGTAAATATGACAAATTATGGAAAAAGCCAAGTCGCACACTGTATGGCGCGCACCATGCATGTGCGGCACACGCCAGAAGCACTTGCAAGAAATCAATCAGCATGGAAAGGAGTATTGGCACGAGAGGAGCAGGAACAAGCCGATTTAGCAAACGGGCAAGGAATTCCTCACCACCAACAGAGACTCCTCAACTTATGGACATCGTCAGCCGCTACAATGCTCTTTTCTCGATCTATAATGATTAGGAAGGGAGGAGGTACACCCATTTCTCTAGGATAGAAACTGTTAGTTATTTTAAGTTTGATATAGAGGATATGAAGAAATTGGGTTTAGATAAGGAGTTGAAGAGAATATTGAAGAAGTTTGGTTGGAAATACTTTGCGGAAAAGACGATTTTGGGTATGGAAGAACTTAGCTATGAGTTCTTTAGTACTTTGATGATAGCCAAGGATAATGGGTCCTTCTCCGCTAGGAGGTTGTTTGGTAAGGAATTTACTATAGAGGAGGACGAATTAGTTGAGCTATTTGAGTTTCACCCTAGGGGAGGGGCATTAGACTTTTTGCCCCCTAAACTTGCTCATTAAGAGTGGCACGAGCTCATAGGTTTTTAGCAATATGAGTCTAGGAAGGCACCCAATGCCTTGATCAAGGACTCCTGCCTAGGTCTAGTTCATAAATACATGAGTCTTATGTTCAAGTGGGTAGTAGGAAGAGTCAAAGGTCTGTCGTCCTCAGCTATATACTATTCATTGCTTGTGCAATGATAAGCAGTTTAGCAATTGGGCAATGATCTTAGATGTGTTTAGATAGACGATCACTCAGAGACCCACACATCTTTACCTTGCTCATATTATTGTATGCATTGCTAGTCATATGTTTCCTAATGAGTTTGTAGAGTTCCAAGGAACCACAGTACATCCATTGGTGATCAACGTTACCAGGCTTCAGAACAACAAGCTCTTCATGAAGACAAAGAGCAACAAAGAAGACGTGTACAGGTACAAGGCATGGAAGGATCGGGTAGTAGTTCAGGCATGACTTAGGTTGAAGATTCCATTACCAGTCTAGGACAATGCTGACAAGGGCATCGAGGAGCCTAGCCACTAGGAGCCCAGCCAGCAAGAGCACTACCAGGGTCGGGACTACTTTGGTGAGCTCACTTACTTACGTAACTAGTTTACTGCCTTGCAGGTGCAAGTGCAGGACTATGCAGTGACCAACCAAACAAATTGGGAACGTATGCGTATTTTAGATACCTTGAGGACAATGTGTCATTCAAGTGTGGGGGAGGGTTCCTTCTAGGAATCTTCCTTTCTTAGGATGTTTAGAGTGTTTAGGTTGTGTAGGTATAGACTTGGCATGAATTTTTCAAAAATTTGACCCCCTTAAAAATTTTCAACTTGTGTTAGAACTTTATCAAACTCTTAGTTAGGGATTTAATTCGAGCATAAAGCCTAGGAATTGATAGAAACCTCATACTTGGTTGTTTAAACAAGTGGTTTCACTATATAGACTAGACTAGAGGGTTTATGAGTGTACCTTGTAAGGACTTATGCCGATGGAAGAGACACTAGTCTCTATTTTTCATGAGTTTCATACTAGTGTTAGTTAATCGAGGCATCCTACTAGTACTTATCAAGTCTAGGTTGTATGGAAGTTAGTGAGATGACGGGGCATTCTTTGATATTTGAGCCTAGAGCATTAGAGCCAAAATCCTTAATTACCAGTTGCGTTAAACCATTTGAGCTAAGCCTTTTCTTGATCTTAGATGAGGAAGCCGATTACAAGCCATACTTGACTAAACTTCCTTACCTTTGACCATCTGATCTGAGGACTTTAGGATGTTTTGTATTGGGTTGGTTTAGTTGGTAGCTTTGTCACTATAGCTTGAGTGGTTGGATTGGTGATAGTAGGATGACGAGATAGTGAAGCCAAGTTTTTGCCTAGACAATATGCAGTTTGTAAAGTAGTGTCGATGTTTGAGAAAAAGAAAAAGAAAAAAAAAGAGGAAAGAGAAAATCAAGAAAAAGAAAAAAATGAATGAAAAAGAAAAGAAAAATGAAGTAAAAAGAATGTGAAGTTGAATAAAGCATAGTTCTAGGCAAAACTTGAGCTTCTTGATCTTAGTACATTAGGATATTGGGGAGTGTACTTTTATTATACTCAGTGAGAATGTTTTAGCATAGATGAGTGATCAAGTAGTTCTTGTATCGAGTCCTCGGATTGGGTGGTTTAGCCACTATCCATACATTTTTACCTCACCCTGACCTTTAGCCCCATTACAACCTGATGAAAAGCCCCCCGATTATTGGCAACCATTGTGACTTTTAGATAATGCTGAGTAGGACGTAGGATACTTTGAGAGATTGACCTATATGCGAGTGATAGGAAGTTGACCATATACACTATATGAGTGAAACACTTTACTATCATTGAGAGTTTAACCTTCTAGTGTCTTTTACATAGAGTTAACACTTATTTAAACAATAGAGCATCGAGGTGACTACTAGTTCATAGTGTTTTATGCTTTGAATTGATGAACTAACTAGGTTTATGATGAGATTTTGATATAAGTTGATGTTTTTTAGGGAAGTTAAGTTTTGATCTAGTCATGCCAAGTCTTTACCTCATTACGTGTTTGTGTGTTTTTATATGATTTTTTTTATTTTGTGTCCGTATTTGAGTTTTGCTTGGGGACAAGCAAAGATTCAAGTGTGGGAGTGTGATCAGTGCCTAAAACACTCATTCTTTATGTTTATTTCTTAGGATCTTTTTAGAGTTTTTAGATTGTTTTGGTCAGTTTTTAGTTGTCTTAGTGTTATTTCTTGTTCATTGTGTTTTATTCGCGTTTATCATTTTTGATTGACTTTTTGTGGTTTTAGGAGCCTATTTGAGGACTAGAGAAGGATGCTTGATCGATGGTGGAAAGGCATGGGTGAAACAGAGCTCACAAAGGCAAGAAGACTATTCTGAAGAGCAATGGCATACGCCATAGGCACTACTGGCGCACGCTAATAGAGAGGGAGGTCACTCTGACGGCATACTTACAGCATGATTGGCGTATGCCATAGGAGAGTGGCGCACGCCATGGACAAATAGTGACAGAAAGTTGGTCATCCCACTTGCTCTTCTCATTAGCAAACACATTGGGGCCTTGGCATTCGGGGATTTCAACCTTTGGAGAGAATGGCAGACATATTTTGGAGGAGTAGTTAGGACTTTTGTATTAAAAAACATTAACTTTCCTTTTTACTATTTTTTGTGAGTTTGGTAATTAGTGAGCTTAAGGAAAAAAATAGGAGAGACCATTCATTAGGGACTAAGCCACACAATTATAACCTCTCTTCTCTGCCATGGACATGAGTGAAGGAAGAAGAAAGCTTCATGAACATTGATAAGCTTTCTTCTTTTGTACTCTTCATTTTGCTCAATTAATACTTAAGTATGTTGATGTTTATATTCTGTTTTTGCATAAGCATGTGTGAGTAGTATATTCAGTGGGTTTGGGGCCTTGAAACTAATATGTAATCAAATAATTTGAGGGGTTAAACATGTATAGATTTATGTTCTAGTTAATGAACTTAAAGCTTAATTATGGTTTCACTAAGATTATGATCATTATTAGTTTTTGCCTCTGACAATGGTTTAAACTAGTTGGTTGTGATAAAATCTTTGCGAATAACCATGATTATGAACTTATTTAAAACATGAGACCGAAAGGAGATGGAATTAATGTAAAGATTAACAAGATGATTAACTGCTTAATGAAAGATAAATCTACTTAAGTAATTAGTTGTCCACTGTTACAGTCTATTCTTAGCTTGGTTTAGATCGATTAGTGGGGTCGAAAGAACATCTAGTTGGTTTAAGTTTTGGTAAAGTTCAATTTAGACAAATCTAGTGTGAAAGTGTAGATTTGTTGCTTATGAAACACTCGGATCATAATACAAACATAATAAATCCCGTGAGTTGTTTGATTACATAAGTTTCAATGGTACTAAACTCACTCTTAGTTAAATTTGTTAAATCAGATTGTTAGTTTTGTATTTTGAAGTTCATAGACTTTTAACTTGCTTAAATCTTTAGATTTGAATTTTAGAAGGTTGTTCGTGTTCTAATCAAACCAAACATCATAATATACTCCTAGACAAGTTTGAAGCTAAATATATGGCCTAAAAACTCAATTCCCTGAGGATCGACATAATCAAACTTGCTTAGTGCTACTGTTGGTGATACTGGCGCACACCATAGGGTAGTGGCACACGCCATTGTTCTTGAACAAAGAACATTAGTGCATGCCATAGGTAGTGGCGCGTGCCAATATAGACCGAACGTTGGCCCGTGCCAACTGCTCGTGTGGTGAGCTCTGTTGGACACCTTTGGCTCGCACTAAAGACATGAGTGGCGCGTGCCATAGGGGCCAAGACGCCATAAACAACATGCAAATCATCAGCATGCTTCGAATTGAGCACAAGGATTTCTGACAAACAACTATCACCATATTTTCTCCACTTTTTCCTCCTTTACAAGAGAAGTTCATGTAATTTCTCCACCCTAGATTATAAGTAGAGAAATATGGGTTAGTTCCTATCTTATTTTCTCCTTAACCTTGCCTTGGCCCTGGCCACTAATAAATTTACTTGCTCCACTTTTGAGTTCATCATGGCATACTTATATATCTCATGGCTAGCATTTCCACAAGCTTCATAAGTTATTTTCACTACTACCATATTGATTTTATTCAAGTTTAGATCATTCACCTTTCCAATAATGCCAACTGGGCATGATAGAGGAGGCAATATCAATATCAATAAATCATTTTTACTCCTTGCTAGGTTATCTTGCTCTCTCATTGGCCAATAGAATGTTTGTACCTACCAACTCTTCCAAGATATGGTTGGCATCATCTTGATCCTTTCTCAAGAAGCATTACAGTTGCATCAATCATCCCTTTTCTCAAATTATTAAAAGTTGTTAATCTCTTTCATAACTCTATTCATTTTTTAGAAAGGGAAATAATTTTCAAGGAAGCATTAGCTAGCTCCTCACACGTGGTTATTGATGTCCCAACCAATTTCTTGTATAAAATTTTGGCTTTGTCCTTCAAAGTAAATAGGAATACCATAAGCTTTATGGCATCGTCAAATAAGTACAAAAGATACTAAGTAACTAGGTAAACAAAAACATAGAGAAAAGTACAATTTAATACCTATGGTTTCATATTTTTTGACATATGATCATGTGGTTAGAAAATGACCAAATGAATTATGAGGTAAGCATTCTCGTTTCACTAACTTATCCAAAAAATAACTCCACTTTGGTACTTAGTTGATAGCCACATCATTTTTAAATAAATGTTGATTGGCAATATGAGTTTCCATATGGTAAATTTAAAAAATCTCTATTTCATTTTTGTACTCACAAACCAACGCCCCTGCATTGTAAGCCCTCTACCATATTAATTTTTAAGTGTCACTAACTAAGTTGAGTTGAGGTTATGATATATAAGCATTACCTTTATGTGTATCGACATTAGCATTGGTTCATCCACTAGGCAACTATTTTTATGCGATTGATGTTTCAACAACTTCATAGAATGGAAATAGGAGCATATCATGATGGATTTTGTTACAAATTTTCCAAGAACGCCAAGGAAGTATGATATGATATGGGTTATTGTTGATAGACTTATGAAGTTAGCTCATTTCTTACACATCTCTATGACCATTACTATAGATAAGTTGACATTTTGTATGTTGGTAAAATTGTAAGGTTACATGGTGCTCTAGTGTCTACTGTTTCAGATAGAGATCCTCAATTCACTTCTAGATTATGGCCTCGTCTTTAAGATGCTATGGGTACTAAAATGAGGTTTAACACTTCTTTTCATCCTCAGAATGATGGATAATCAGAAAGGACTATTCAAACCATAGAGGAAATGCTATGATCATGTGTTATAGAGTTTGTTGGAAGTTGGGACAACCATCTTCCATTGATTGAATTCGCATATAATAATAGCTTTCACTCCAGCATTGGCATGGCACCATATAAAGCTTTATATGGAAGAAAATGTCGATATCTGATTTATTGGGACAAAGAAGGTGCAATGGAGTTAATAGATCCTAAAATTTTTCATGATACTATAGAGAAGGTCAAAGTCATTAAGGAGAGATTAAAGATAGCTCAATAATGTTAGAAAACATATGCTAATTTGGGAAGAAGACATCTCGAGTTTAATGTCAGTGATAAGGTATCTATGAAAGTGTCTCTTTAGAAGGGTGTATTGCGATTCAAGAAGTAGGGAAAACTGACGCCACGGTACATTGGTCCTTATGTTGGACCAATTGTATATTGATTAGATTTGCCACCTGAATCATCAAATATTCATAATGTGTTCCATGCTTTGCTATTAAGAAAGTGTATCATTTGAAAAGAAACAAGGATATTAGACATGAAACAAGTTATATTAAGAGAAGACTTAACCTATGAAGAAGAGCCAATTCAGATCTTGGACATAAAGGACAAGAATCAATGAACCAAGACAATTCCATTGGTTAAAATGTTATGGCACAACCAAAATATTGAAGAAGCCACTTGGGAGACAGAGAATGAAATGAGAGCACAATATCCACATCTATTTCATGACATGGGTAAGTAAATTATGAGGACAAACTTTTTTTTAGGGGAGGAGAATTGTAAGCCCTCTACCACATTAATTTTAAAGTGTCGCTAATTAAGTTGAGTTGAGATTAAAATATATAAGCATTACCTTTATGTATATTGGCATTAGCGTTGGTTCTTCTGCTAGGTAACTATTCTAATGAGATTGATGTTCCAAAAACTTCATAGGCATGTTTACACATGATAGATTCTTCTATGACTACTAGATTAGTCTTCATTTTAGTCACTTAGCTTATTTTTAAGTTTTTTGCAAAACTAGTCTTGTGAAGATTTCAGTAGCTTTGACCCCTCTTGGTAGAATTGCCATAACTTTCTTATTTCTAATCCAAATTAGACAAGTAAACACGTTTTGGAAACTTAAGACATATACCTATAATTATCCAGAAGGTCAAAAATTATCCAGAAGTTTCTGAAATGTGACTGGATGACAGATAGGTAGCCAATTAGGATAAATTTAGTGTAATTACCTTATTGGATGTTAGGAGATGTGATAGGCATAAGGAGAACTCATTTATGAGCCTTATAAGAATCTAAATTCAATTATGGACAAGGAAAAATAGGATAGACACCCAGAGAACCAAAAGAAGAAAGAAGCAAGAAGCAAGAAGGAGAAAGAAGCAAGAAGGAGAAAAAAGAAGAAGCAGTTAGGTTGAGAAAGAACCTTTTGGTAGGCAGATTTAGGCTTTGATTTAGACTTTGTAGTTGTCTAAAAAGTTGTAGAGAACAGAATTATATATTTATCGGTATATTTGTTTAGTTTATTTTTTGAAGTATTGAGTCCAGGAGAGTCGTTGAACTTTGGTTGACTGTTTGAAGCCTCAGATTTGAGTAGGTGTGTAGAAGATGACTTTGGAGTTGGTTGTGCTGGGTTATGATGTGATTTTTGGATATGATATGATGAAGGACAAAAAAATAAGTCATGTTTTGGAAGTTTCATGGATTGGTGATGATGTTAGAGTAAGGGTATTTGATTATGTGAATATGTTTATGGAGATTTGTAGAAATGTTGATGGAATTATTGAAATGGGGTTATTTGGTTAGTTTTGAGTGATAATTTGGCATGAATAAGGGCTGCCATGAATTTTTTTAAGCATGATTATGATTCTTTGGATATAGTATGGTTATATAATGTTTATATGTTCTTAGGAACGGAAGTGGACAACCAATGAGCCGAATCATTTACGGAGATTTAAGATTACAAACTTGGAAGAGGTTAAGGTGAGTGGATGATGGGTTCAAAAAAACCATTATTTTCATTTGCTATCTATATTCCTTGATACTTTAAAACTGCAAAGTGAATAAGCTATGTCTTGTTTCTTAGTGCTATTCCATTGATTACCCCATTGTTGATTTTATTAAAAAGGCTTCACTTGCAATGAACTTATTCTTGGATATAATTCAAAATCATTCTTATATTATTATTCCATATGGTTATGAGCCTTGTATGATGTTCATATTTATGATTATGTTTATGAGGTCTTTGGGACCGCATGTGGTATACATTAAACCTTTGGGACGAATGCCATGTGTCTTGCTCTTTGGGAGAATCTTTGCACATATGACTTATATTTATATTGCATTTATGCTTGTGTAGCATTTATGCCTTATATTGTGATATAATGCTTGGCTCATAGCTCATAGCTCTTATGTTCCATATTATGTATATTATGACCATATGAAACTATTATGTATTATGATTCGTGTGGTACCAAATGTGATCTGATGAGTGTGTAAAACACTCAATATTTGTGTTTATTTTGGTTATGTTTCCTAGTGTTCTTAGTTGTTTTAGTTGAATTTAAGTTGTCATTGTGTTAGTTTCATTCATTATGTGTTTTAGTTGAGTTTATCATTTCTCATTGTGTTTTCTTATTTTTAGGAGCTAATTTGAGGGGAAGTGGAGGATGATCAAGCAAGCGCACAAAGGCATGGGCGAGAGGACGTTCACAAAGGCAAGGAGTGCAAAGCAAGGGTAGCTGGTGCACGCTAAAGACCAAGCACGTGAAAGATCTATCATGCAAATAACCACGCACACATCATCAGAGCTAGAATGTGAAGACTTGACATACGCCAATGGCACTTAGCGTACGCCAGACAGGGATAAGACTAACAAAATTTGCAAGTGGCTGAGTTGATGGTTGGACAAATTAGGGATAAAGCATTTGGCCATTTAATGCTGGTGATGATGAAGGAAACTGAAATGGCAGACTTTTAGGATATTTTGCTTAGATATTTTGTTAGGATATTTTGTTTTAACCTAATCTTTAGTATTTTAGCTTGAGTATGTGTACTGGTATATTAGGCTAAGTGTAAAAACACTTCCTTTTGTGTGAAAAACTAGAAACATTAGACTAAGTTAGATATTTCTCTCTACCTAGTACATGAGTGGAAAGGAAGGAAAGCTTGAAGAACTTTGATAAGCTTTTTTCCCTTTTACTTTTTCCTTTAATTCTTTAATAAGTATGTTGTTCATATTAAGCATGTATGAATAGTTATTTATGAGTTTGGTGCTTTGAAACCATACATGTAGCCACAGTTTTGAGGGGTGAAAATACTTAGGAATATGTTCTTATTAACGTGCTTAATGTCATACTTTGAATTACTTGATCACCAAGCTTTTGTATTTAGTTAAATCTTGAGATCAAAAGGAGATAGATTTGATGGAGAGGTTAGTTTGATGATGGGTTGCTTTGTTAGAAGAGAAATCTTCCTTGGTTGCCTTTTGTCCACTGAGTTATACTAATAGTTAGTGCTTAGCTAGATTAGATGGTTGGTGAGGGCGAATGCACATATCTAGTCATTCTAAGTTTAGTTAAGGATCTATTTAGACTTATCTAGCGTGAAAGTATAGATTGGTTGCTTTAGAAATACTCGGACCATATTATATACATAAAATACCCCCTGAAACATTTGATTATGTTGGTTTTAAGGTACCTTACTCATTTTAGTGTTCTAAGTTGTTTAAATAAGTTTGTTAGTTAATTAGATAAACCTTTAGTTTGTTTAGACTTTAGATCATGTGTGTAATCAACCAAACTTCATAATTTGATCCTAGACTAGTAAGTAAACCAAAGAACCAGCTTATAAACTCAGTCCTTGTGGGACGATAATTCTGACCTACTCTGTATTGCTTCTGCCAAACACTTGGCATATGCCAACCACTTCAGGCATATGCTAGTGCAGCTTAAATAACACACTTGGCACATGCTAACAATACTACGTGTACACCAGAGCTGCCCAATCGAGATAGTTGGCGCACACTATTAGCAACCGATGCATACCAACTAAGCCATAATGAGAGACGTGGTGCATGCTAACCAAACCTGGCGCACACCATCCTGACTAGACTAAAGCAGCACCCTCACGGCAATGATCATGACCCATTGACATTCCTTAACCCCAGCAGCATCCTTACCGAGCTCCCAAAATTTTCTAAAGAGCATGATGAGGAGGGAGTGAGAAAGAGGAAGGATAAGGGAAAAGGTGGATCTCATTAAGACCGAGCTTGTATTAGAGGCTAAAGTCCAAAAGTGGAGAAAAAAGAGGACACTCAAGATGATAACAAAGCTTGTAGGAATTGAGGGGGAGCCAAGGTGGAGGAGGCATAGAGATTACAGCCATCATGAGATGGTTTGGTTGTTTAGTTTGACAAAGAAGGGAGGAGAGAGAGGTAGAGGAGGGAGGAGAGGGGAGGATGAGGGTGAAGAAGGGAGAGTGAATAGAGAGAGAGGAGAGGAGGAAGAAGAAAATGATATTAAATTTAAGCCAAATCATATTCCAAGTGGAATAAAACTTTCTGTTGAGGCTTGCCAAGTCAGCTATAAATGGTCGCATTTTTTTGTTTAGAGTGGATTCAGCCTGGAAAAGTCACCTCAGCATAAAAGTGAAATGGGGATGTTTACCCAAGGACTCATTTGTTCATTTCCTAACCACATGATTGTCTATCAAAAAAATTTGAAACCATAAGTATTAAAATTATACTTTTTCTAAATAAATATATTAATCAAAGTTCCTTAATTAACTTAGATGAACTAATTATACTTTTGCCATTAATTAGTTACATAATCAAACTAATTACCAACTATAATCAGAAATTATTGACTAATTTGAATCATGATATTAGACAACTTTTTCCCCTTTTAGATTCCAAATTTGAGAAAAACCATGGCATACAAAGTTGTAGCCATGGATGTTTTCTTTCTAGAGCCACCATCAAATTTTAGATGAGAAAGTTATTTGCATTTAAGTTGCAAGGGGTCAATCTCACCCATATCTTTGAAGTCTCAATCATGTGCCATCTTTCTTAGCCAATTTGATCATCTTTACCATAACCATATGTGCAATAAAACTCTTCTCTTGACGTAAGAAAGTCTCGTAGCAATAAATACATAAAAAATATTGATTAAAATTACAAGATGCTACTAAAATAAACAATACATGATATATGGCACTACATTAATGTATATCCAATAAAAATACTAGAAATAATGAAAAATTGACTCTAAAACATATATAAAAAATTTAGTGTTTCCACACTCATCATGCACATGCCAAGAGAGATATAGAATCGATGTCAAGTGGTGCTGGACATTATGGAGGGTGCCCTTCCTTTTGTTTATTTCTAGGTTCAGCTTTTTTTGGGCCTCTATTTCGTCGATATCTATAGCACCTTGCCAATGACATTATTTCATGCTTTTTGAGATAGAAAGGCAAGACTCTATCAAGTGCAGGCCAAGCATGTCTATTGCAATCAATCATCATGAGTTCCTTCGTGCATTCTTTAATGAGATACTAATGGCCTGTAGAGCTCATTAGTATATTGATATATGTGCATGCAATTTTATATAGACTAGACTAGCAACATTCATGTACACAGTAATAACACTCTCTTATTGGAGAGGGTTTATGTTCCTAAGGAGGAGAATTGTCTGGGTTTATACTCTATTGCTTAGATGAAGATTGCCTTCCTACATCGCGTTTATCGGGAGATCTTGTATGGTAGTATTGATTACTTCCAGGTTCTCTAGGAGCCATTATATAGGGCTAATAGGGAAACACCTCAGGAGCATGTTTGGTCTTTGAGTCTAAAGAGTTTTTCTCTTATTTCTCACTGCTTAGGAAGTCTAGCATCCACTTGGTTAGCAAGGATTCTATTGCTAATTTTTTGTTAGACAATTGGCTTAGGTATGTTATTACTGACAAGATCAGACTTCTAGACCACTTATGCACAATCTATAACTTTATGATGTCATACTATTGGAACACCAGTACCTGGGTGCTCCACATGGTCTTTTTTTAGGCCCATTGAGATATTGTTACATATATTCGATCTTACTAGATCGGCCCACAAGGCTTGGACAGGGTGATTTGGAGACACTCCTTAGACAAGCTTCTCACTTTGCATACTGCCTAAGAGCACCTCTGTCCCTTCTTTCCCTCAATGATTTTGATTTGGCCTTTGTTTATACCACTTATCATTCGTGGTTGTTTATCTACTCAAGGTTTTGAGGGCCCAACGATGTGCTTCCTCTATAAGCAAGATGTAGAGAACCTTGATCTTCTTTTTATGGCTTGTCCATTCTTGGTTTCTATCTGGCATGCCTTTTATGACATGTTTTGGGTTCAATAGGTGGCTATAGCAAGCTTCAACGAGCTTATTCACCTTACTATGATGGTTCATTTTATTTCATAGTTGCTTGCATTAGAAAATTGAGATTGTTTCTTATGCCTGGGCTATATGGATGGAAAGTAATTAACATATTTTTTATGAGAGTAGCAGCTCGGTAGAGGTGATGACTGTCATGGTTTGTCGTCTAGGGACCGAGATAAAAGGAATTGATATTAGACACATGTATGGTTCAGAGATGGACTTTTAGGTGTTACAAGCTCTTTGCCTCTTAAGTTGACTGAGTCACACTCTAGTCATTAAAGAGGTTTCATGGGTCTGCCCCCTGCTAGGGTGGAACAAAGTGCCAACATCTTTAGGAACCATCTCGGCTTTGTACAAAGTTGTTTTATTGGCCACCTGGATCTAGGCTATGCATATAAAGCATAACTATTGCTAATATGTAGGCCATTGAGATTGTTCACCATCATGACTGGCATTGCTTATGGCTTAAGACAGACTCCACCTTTTTCACTTTTTAGACTCATTGTAGGTAGAGGTTCCTTGGTATTATCAAAATTGTAGGATGTAGGTTAAGGTGTTCTTTGGTAACCTAGAGCTTCCAGTTTTGCATATCTATAGGTGAGGGAATGCCATGGCCAACGCATTAATGAAGCTTCCCTATTTGAGTTTGTAATTGAATGCCTCTGACTCTATTTAATGTTTCTTTAGTCTTGATTTTACTCCCTTCCCCTTCTACCACTTTGTTAGATATTATTGTTATCTTGATAGGCAGACTAGGGTTGGGCTAGGTTCGATTGTTTATTTTTACTACTGAGAAGTGGCAAAAAATTTGAAGGGCTAGAGATCACTGGGGGGTCTATAGAGTTTTGGCTATCAGACTTAGCGACTGCTGGGCACCCAGCGACTACTGGGGGTGCTACGATAGGTTTTTCCTAATTAGCTCAGGATTGTTTTGGACTCCTAGTTCAACCTAGATTAGTTTTCTTGGACCCCAAGTGTTGTATACCATATAAATATATGTTACCTAGGGTTGAGAAAGGCTTTGTGACTCGTATCCATTAATAAAAGTTATCGTTTCTCATCATGGATGTAGGTATTAGGTCGAACCATGTTATATCTTATATATGTGTTCTTTGTATGATATTGTTCTCGCACTGGTGTGATCCTAACAATTGGTATTAAAGCCTTTTGATTAGAGGAAGATGGAAGGTGCAAAGTTTGCTCTTGTGAAGTTCGATGGTACATCAAAATTTGGGTTATGGTAAAGGCATGTCAAGAATCTCCTTGTACAATAAGGGATGGTTATTGTGCTCTCAGAAAAAAAGCTCGAGAAGATGGAGGACCAAGAATGGATAATGATAGAAGCTAAGGCAGTGGTGACAATTCACTTTTGCTTTGCGGATGATGTGATATATTATATGATGGATAAGGAGCTACAGTTGAGGTATGGAAGAAATTAGAGATAAGATATTTGTCTAAGTCTTTGTCAAACAAGCTTTATCTTAAGCAACAGTTGTACGAGCTTAAGATGAAAGAGGGCTCGGATTTGAGCCAATATATTAATAATTTTAATTAGCTTGTAAGCAACTTGAGAAAGGTTGATATGAAGTTCGAGGAAGAAGACAAGGCATTATTGCTCCTAAATTCCTTATTGGGTTCCTATAAGAATGTGGTTACAACCCTAACTTAGGGAAAAGACTCCCTGGTGTTAGAGGAGATAACAAGTGCTCTATTAGAATTTTATCAAAGGAGGAAAATAGGAGATGAACAAATAGAAGTGCTAATTATGAGGGGTAGCCATGGTGATTGAGGAGCAAAAGATGGAAGGGGATCTAAGTCAAGGTCAAGGAAGTTTAGGGGCAATTATTACGAGCGTGGAGAAAAAGGGCACTTGAAGAAAGATTGTCCATAAAGACCTTGGGATCATGAGGGATGATCAGGTTCCATGAATATTGCCTCATGTTCAAACTAGTTGGATGGTAACTATCTTTCTATTTTATTAGGTCCAAAGCATTCAGATTCTTGGATTTTGGATAGCATTTGTTCCTTTCACATGATGCCCAAGAGAGGGTGATTCAATACCTACAAGTTTATTGATTCAAATATGGTGACTATAGGTAATGGTTTTGCTTGTAAAATTGCCAGCATAGGAGATATTTGAATCAAGATATGGGATGGTATCGTGGTAAATTTGTGTGGGGTTAGGCATGTTCCAAAGTTGGAGAGGAATTTGATCTTATTAGGAGCCTTAGATTATAACAAGTATGACTACAATATGGTAGGTAGTCTAATCGAGGTGGAGAAAAAATGTTATGGTGGTGATAAATGGAGAAAGAGATGTTCGTAATACCTACATGCTGATGGGGGCACTATTGTAGGTAAAGTCACATCCTTGTGTTCTGATGGAGAGGCAAAAAGCTCATGTCATGTGAAGTTGGTTTGCATAATGGAACAAAGGCTCTACATGGATAGCTTGAGTAGAGTTGGGATTCACAGAGACATGGATAGCAAGCTATGGTTGCTTTGTGGAGGCATGATTGACAGGAAGTCATGGTTATCTCAGAGAAGCTTTGTTTGCTTGGCCCTACTACAGTTGTCTAAAGGATGTGCATGTCAAAGGTGTCCAGTAGGTTTGGCATTAAGAATACCGGTACTCTACATGAACATTAAAATATTTTCCAAAAGTCCCTTCGGGACATCTGTTAAGATTAGAACGATACATGCATGGACTATGTGCAGATGACACTCAAAAAAACACTTGCCAAAAAGAAACAAACATTGGACATGAGAAGAAAACAAAAAACAGAGAGCTAATAACCTAACAGCATGTAGAACAGCATATGGTAATCATAATAGCCATTGTCACGGGACACGTCGAAGATCACATCGTCGTCAATCTCCACATGCTCTTCCCACCGGCTCTGGAGACCGTTCGGTAGGTCGTTGGTCCTGCAGAGGGGACACGCCGGCGAGTACTGGCGCAACCATTCGTCGATGCAGTCCCTATGGAAACAGTGTTGGCACCTTAGTTTCCTCATTGTCTGGCCTTCCAAAAACTCCGACAAACAAACTGTACAATGTTCTTCTTCTTGCGGCCTGGGGGGATCCATTATGTAGATAAATGTAGGGTTTTTCTCTTCGATTAGTTCTAGGTATTGGGTTGTGTCGGTTATGCGTTTCCGGCCGGTGGTGTTGTTGGTGATGGACCGGAGGAGTACCGAGATTAGTTTGGAGAAAAGGAGAGTGAAGAAGGTGGAGAGATTGCACATGTGGGAAAAGTTGTCGGCCAAAACTGCCATTTTGCATGCTAGAGGAGTGAGGTTGGTGGTTGGGAATTGGTCTAGGTCGAGGTTGTCCAGCTCTATATCTATATCTATATCTATATCTATATATATGATTAAAATGACATTAATTCGATGACTGTAGCGTAGTTATATTTCTAGACTCAAATTCGATGACTGTAACTTACAACTCTTCTAATGATTAATGTACGAGCGTAGAATCATCGAACATATATGTTGTCAGATCAATAGCGAAATTAAGATTAGAATCGAGGAGAAGTTCTAAATCTTAAATGAGGAGAGATGTTTTACTAGTCTGAAAAAAATGTGTATTGCATTCTTTTAATATTTTAGTTACAAGGCAGAAAACGTGTGTTTATTTCAACTTTTTCTTAATACTGAAAATGATAAATTTAGTATCCATTGATGCGTGATTCTGTTTAGAAGTTGCTCTGAATAATGAAACTTTATATCATATATCATATATAATAGAAAT
The DNA here is from genome assembly GCA_012979155.1 of Hypericum perforatum. NCBI lineage: Eukaryota > Viridiplantae > Streptophyta > Magnoliopsida > Malpighiales > Hypericaceae > Hypericum > Hypericum perforatum. The sequence continues at coordinate 994 of SOPF01024548.1, read as the reverse complement.
AAGTTTAGTTTAAAATGTTCACTTGATTAGTATTTTGTACTTTGACGTACAACTAACTAATAATCAATTTTTGACGTACAACTAACTAATAATCAATTGACACATGTTCAATTTACTTAAGCTATCGTTCATGTCATGCAAGACATATTATTGATTATACTTTTAAATTTATATTATTTAATACATAAATTTACTTAATTAACTAATTTAAATCTAAAATCGGATAAAAACTTTAAAAAATGAAAAATCTCTTATTATGAGTATTATCAGTTATATTGAGCAATGAAAACAGGATGCTGATTCTAGTGTTACACGTGTTTACCTGGATGAATTTTTTATAATTAATGGTGCATTTAAATATAGTTGAGAAATGATGATGTGGCCTGCGCAGAGAGCGTCAAGTTACGAGAATGCATGCAAACAGTAGAAACATTGACGCTTGAGAGAAAATTTGACGTGCCTTAGCAAATAATAGTCATGACATATTAGCTTACTTCTCATTTTTATTTTTTGGTTGGAAGATTGCTTCTCATAAGGTAGGAACCCGCCAAAAATAACCCTGACGTGACACACGAATGGTAAGTTGAAGGAAACCAAAGTCGACGACGGTTTCTTCACAACATTGATCTCTCCGCAAGAAGTGCAACATTTGTTATAGACAATGAATTGTATTTTATCATTTTTTTATAATTTATCATGGTCCTATTGTATTTACTCTCTCTTAAATTTTATTAAATATTCAATAGCGTAAAAAAAAAATTCTTACAAAGCACTACTCGGATGGCTAGCATGGACAGAATGTCCTCTTACTATATTCACGCCTCTTACTGCAAAAACTCGCCCCGTCACTTGTACTGACATATTATCCATGCATACAATGTTCCAAGTCAATTTGAGGGTAACCACTGATGTGCGCATGGAGGCAGATGATGAGTTCTCAAATACCTTAACAGAAACGAACCGTAAGCCTTTTAACTGAAGAAAAACGAAGATG